>OMMV01123947.1:0-10265 GCA_900302635.1 Chatrabus melanurus
AGGTGAAGGGTTTTTTGTTTTTTTTGGACACGCCCAAAGTCGGCGTACGCCTTATAAACGGGTGCGCGTTTTACACGGAACTTTACGGTACTTTCTGTTCTGCAGTTTTATTTCAAAATAGCTCGTGCTGCCCTCTGTACGTCGCCATCTTGATTACGCTGATGACGCTGACCTCGAGCGTTCGGCTTTTTCCGTCACCGGACTTTTGTTTTGATCACGTGGGATAATGAGTGCAATTAAAACGCTGGACAGCGAACCACGAAAGCGCTGGGCAGCTAAAAATAATCGTAAATGACTCGTCTGCCTTAGCGGGACTTATATTAAAAACATTGATTTGACTCACATACATTGCAGTTAGTACCTTTAAGCCACCTGACTAACATGGATGTGGACGGCAGTATGGACACTGAGACAGTCATAGAAAGCTGCTGTTTTTAAGGCTTCCTTTGTGCTTGTAGTCATCTGCTAGCTAGCAACTTGCTAGTCAGCACTATTGAAGTAAGATGTACATACTGTCTCGCATTTTTACATTATCTTTTTTTTTTATTATTATTTGGTTTCTGCGTAACAAGTATCTGTGTGTTCTTACTAGCTAATGTCAAACAGCTTTGATAAAAGCAGCTTCTGGGTCCGCCGACCAAACAGCCCAATTCCTTGTAAATCACCAGCGCCGATATTAGCTGTTGAAGGCTAAATGGCCATTACAGATCCTCAACACTCTGACACATTGTGACCTGCCTCCTCTGGCGAGGTATGTGGCGCTGTGTGTGGGAAACATATATACATGCATATTCACTCTCTTCTCTGTGTGTGGGCCATGTTTGCCACCACTTAGTGACAGGTCAGACTCCCAGGGTGTGATCAAACGGCAGCCACAACTCTCTGGAGCTCCGCGACACTCCGCCTGGTGGAGAGTAGACAATAAAAACAAGAGTGGGGGCTTTAGTCGCTGGCTTTGCACAGGCCTGGTCGATCATTACTCACCAGTGTTGCCAGATTAGACTCGTAGTTTTCTGCCCAATCAGACCTTAAAACCTGTGCAATCTAATTCTATAAAAAATAACAAACAAACAAAAAAATCCCGTACCTAAGCATATCTTCCTAGAAATCAATGTAAAATTCCATGTATTACCTGCACACCAGAAAACATGAAATTATGCCTGTTGATTTTCACTACTGCTGTATGAGACTTTGTTACAAAAATAATAATTATGATTTGTGATTTAAGATCAATGCTTTACAAAATAGGGCATCGGCTACACAACACAATTTTGATCAGGACAAAAAAAATATTCTTGCTATTATTTTTGGTGCAAACAAATAGTTCCTCATTTCTGATGGCAGGAGAGTCAAATAACTTGTATGGGCTGCTGTTCGAGAGGCAAACTTGTACGCTACCTAACGACAAGTTTGTGCTATCACAAAACTTATCAAAGTGTCTGTATAAATAAAAATACTGGAGGTACCTGTTTTTAAAATATTTTTGGTGGGCTTTTTAGCCCTCATTTGATAGCAACAGTGGAAAGTCAGGTCAGATCTGGGAGCATGCATTGGTGCTGAGTGTGGCCGCACCCACCACATTACAGAACCCTCTTGGGTTCTGGATGGGCAACCACCCAGCCAGACAACCGGTCCATCCCAATGCCTCGAAAGTAAACATCTATCTGCTGCACTCAGGTGAACCGTGGGCGTCACCTTGGCCTTCTCCAGCCGCTAGGGTCCTCAACACTGAGGCACCTGCGTGTTAGATCATGCACAGAGAAATGTGCCACATGGCCATAAGTGTCGTAGCTGATGTTCCTTCACAACGCAAGTGATACTCCTCATTGCCTCCTCACTCCTCATTGTTCCTAAGTAACCGCTCATTTGACGCAGTTATTCCAGCAGTACCCAACGATCCTCCAAAGAGACCTAATCCCAAAAAAGATCTAGTCTCTGCCTTAGGTCACTGGTTAGTGTCCAAGTCTCACAATCATACAGTAAAACATGAAGCACCAAGCTCCTAAAGACTTGGACCTTTGTTCTACAGAAACTGCCAAATATTGGCATCAGCGGCCCAAATGTCATTTATCTAAACTGTAACTGTAACTGTTTTCCCTGACCTTCATAATCAAAAGCAGCCTTACTGGGTGAGTACCTGAACTGGCTACACTGTTCCTCCCCTTTATCTCAAAATTTTTCCCAGTACTTTCTTTAAACAGCGCATAGATTCTAACAAATGCACGGTGGAGTTTTTGTTTACGATAATAGGAGTCACCTTTGCACTTCCAGATCCAAATCTATAGGACTCAGGAACGTGGATCATGATGAGGCTGCCGTCATTCTACCAGTCAGGTGAAGGAAGGTGATCCATTCTGACTTGTGCAAACACCATTAATTAGCTCCACAAAACTTCAAGCTAAACGGGCAGACGTCCAGCCAAGAGGTACGCTATTGTAGGAAGGAGGGGGGCCCTGTCTGTAGCGCCATTAGCCCCCGTCCCTGTCCTCCGCTAATGGAATTGTCCTCCACCCCAGGCCGAGTATTACCATAGATCTGTGGGATAGTCTCACTCCAGCAGGAGAGCCCAGTGATTTAATAAAGGGGCCCTTTTCTGACTCGCTTACAACGCAACAACATCAGGACAGGCAGGTTCGGACATATAGCAAATAAATAAACAGAGGGCCTGTCTGAAATGCGCAGCTTAATCGGTCTACACCGCGTGTGCATGTTTGTGCGTCTGCTTAGGCCGACTAATTAAATGAGAATTATCTTTCAGCCTATTGAAGAAACCAGAAACGATTATGAGCTTTTTTCAGTCCTCAATCTACACTTATTACTCTCTTTAATTAACAGCGCAGAGCCTGTTCATGTTTTACGTTTTATATTGTAATGCAATATGATACTCTGTGCAAGTGTGGATTTTTTTTTCATCGACCTACGAGGCATCACTGGTGTTGAAACTCTTCTTTTCTGACTTTATGTTCTGCTGGCTGACTGCCAGCTTTGAGTGACAACTAACCAAACAATAGGCTACACGTAGTGACGAAACGCAATTTAATCTTTTCCACTCGGAATCGATTGTTACACCTTTTCGGTGCAGCGTTTCAAAATGATGTTGCTTTATCCAGAAGTTTAATATATTATTTTGAAGAAGCAGCAAATATTTGCTCATTCTGTCATTGACTGCAACAAAGCAGGCAACCGCAATCTGGCTGTCAGCAGAATTTGGACTGCGTTCGGACCTGCTTTATTGCATCAGTGGTGTGAAAGGTATAGATCGTGCAGGAGTTTAGAATCAATTACGTTCTTCAGTCTACATTTGCCCTTAGTCTTTATTCACATTACCTGGCAGGATTAGATACCTCGAGTGAGAATTACTCCACTTATTTAATTCCCGTGCTCTTCAAAAATTCCACTCACTTCGCGTTATAAAGTTGCCATCGTATTAAGTTACAGTGGCTCCTCGCTAAATGCTAATTCTGCCTGTATAACAGATCTCACAGAGGCGTGCAGATTTGGTGTCTGAGCTGATGGGCCTCTGGCTCCATATTACGAGCTCCTGGACGACGGTGCCTTTACCTCCGCACACACCTAATGAAGTTACAGCAGGGTTGGGGCTATAGGGCAACGACTCCCTGTAGATTTCTGGGTCTGGGCCTGCATTGGCCCACACACACAGAAGCACACGCACACAATAAAAACAGGAATACGCTATTTTTTTCGGATACGTGATCGTGTGTGCACAGCAGATAATGTGAGCGCCATTTCTTTAATAAAACCTTCACATTGCTAAACTGAGGACACGGAGTGCAGTGATGTCTTATCTCCTGTGCAGTGGGTGGTTAGGTATAGTCTCACTGAGCCTCGCTGTCTGTGTGTCACAGTAAACACACATTAGGTCCCCTCGACCACCCCGGAGCACTCATTGGCTAACTCTTAAAAAGCACAGGCAACACAATTATCTTTTATGACCTGCCAGAGAACACTGACTGTGTGGAGACTATGGAAGTCCACATTCAGACCTCACGAAAGAGGAATAGGAGTTGTCACCTGAGTCTTGACACATGTAAAGTGGGGTTTTAAAGAAGCGACAAGTACCTTTTACTTCCAAGCTAGTAGTGGGTGGTAAGGTCTAACATCCATATTACAATATATTTTAAACATCCGATGGTATACCAGAAAATCTGTATTTTTTTAAAACATTCAAACTGGGCTTTCTTCAGGTTTTTACGACTGTGCTCACCTTTTGTTTGCCACTGGGGGCAGTGCCACATATAGTACAGAAAGTGCAGCATAGAAGAAGCCCAGAAGAAAAAGTCAGGAGTTTTCAGCCTGTTAGCATAGCATAAATTTCCATATGGTGAAATTCATCTGCTTTTTTAAAAATGTTTGAACTCCTCAAATCGATGGATCCACAATACAGTGCAATATGTGAAATCGCGATTTCAGCGTGCGCAATGAATCATGGGTACAGCCAAAGGTCATTTGTGATAAATTTGACCCAGAAGCGATAAGCCGCTAATGTTTTGATAGTAACAAGTGGGGAAGGGCAACGCAAAAAATGATAAAGTTGTTTAGGACAACATTTTGGACAGTAGAAATGAAACCCTTTAAGCCCTATCGGCCCGCCGAAGGGCCGAAAAACTACAACCACATTCATTCACAAAAAAACCCCCAAAAAAACAGGTCAATGGTGTTTATTTTCAACTGTTGCTCAAAGTTTAGACCCTAATGTTCACAAAACAAGACCGAAAGTGTATTTTAGTGCAAACATTAATGTTTGGAAACAAATTTCAAGCTAGGGCTTAACAGGTTAAGGGAAATGGACAATACGGGGATGAGTTTGGAAGATTTTTGGAGATGGCCAGTGATAAATTTGAAAGCATTTTTGAAGAAACGCGGGTCAAAGTTGGCAGGGAAGAAATAGGAGCTAGTGGCACGACCATTCGCTGCACAACAAATGAACATGCCAACCCTGCTGGACTTGGAACCAGTTGTCAAACAAAATCAGGTGGATTATGATTCACTTCTAAAGACCAGTGACTGAGAAACTATACCAACCCCATGAAAATCAACAAAGACAAATGGACAGGAGAGAAAGACGGAGTGTGCTGGTGGCCACCAACTTTGACATAGGCGAGTACACTCTTTCATTTTCTTGTCATTATATACGCTGTGCGATATGATTCCAATGTTATATTAAACAGATTATCAGATTATAGATCGTGTGTAAGAAGTTCGGCGATGTCCGCCGTATTACAGTGCGGCACTCGTGGTCGCTCACGAGGGACAAGTCTGGCATCAACATTGACATAAGCATTGGTTGCAGATAACAGATGTGCGACAAATGGGAATAACATTGAGCCTATTCACAAATGAAAATATTGCAGAATTTATCAAAACGGTATGAAAACCGTCAACATATTTTGATGGAATCGCAGACACGTTACATTTTCTGTACACAGTAAACACAGCGCTGTGGCGGACCATCTACTTCCGTGTTTCCGATATCAACCTCCCACGATGCTCTGCGTATTTTGGTCTATCTCTACCAACAGATACGCGGCACATCGTATTGTGGATCCACTGAATATTCTTCTTTATTTTGTCACAATTCAAGCCCATTGTGCAGCAGAGACGACACACTGTTATGAGGCAGCCGTGCACGTCAGCGTGTCAAAAAGCATAATCTTCTTCTTTTCGGCAGCCAGACGTGACACAGACGTGCAGCAGCGCAGGAGTAAAAACGCGCCTTTAACAAGCTGGATTTCAGCTTGTTCATTCAGAACCAGTATGGTGGTATTAAATTGTGAACCGAACATAAAGTTCAAACCTGTTTACCGGTTAAGACGGTATACTGTTCACCATTATTCTGCAACCTTCATTCTGTTCTGATTATCTGCACTCAATCATCAGTTCACATTTTTCATTGTTAGTACATTATTTATACAGTATATTTTCCTAAAATGTTGGCCAGCTGTAGCAACTCTGGACTCTGCTGATAGATTATAATACATAAACAGTGTACACGGTGAAATCACTTAATCTTCTCTTTCCTTTTTTTGTTGCATTCATCATTCCCACAATACAACGATTTGTTCAGAATATGCAAAGTTTCAAAACATGAAATGAGATTCACATGTTGATTCTGCAGTGCAGATGTATGTTCTGGAACTGTTATGATAGCACTAAGTAAAGTTTTGACCTCACGGTCCCAAATATTGGGGAAACACAACACCAATCATAATTTGTTTTAATCAGTTGCATTCACAAGAGGACAAGATTCTTCTGTAGTCGTCTTTACACACACACACACACACACTGTCATTTTTCATTTCAGTTAGCGGATTTCACTAATTGACGCCACTTCGTGCAGACTGGACAAGTTCATCAGTAGAATCGCCTGCTGACTTGATTGCACTGCGCTCAACTTTTCTACCAGGTTTTTACTGGTCTATGGCTCAATGGCTTTGTGCTTCCACACTATACCAATTATGGTTGTGCCACTCTGATATTTCAAATCAGTATCGGTCCGATATTGGCCAAAATTACTGGATCGGATATCGGAAATTAAAAAAACAAAACAAGAACAAAGCAAAACAAAATCCGATCCGAGTCTTCTGTTGCACATCTGAGTCGTGTTGTGGGCTGAGTTAATGTTATGTTTGATGACTAGGTTAGCAAAGTATATCCAGGCAAATGTATTTATTAACAGAGTAGTTGTTTTTAGACAGGGTAAAGGTATCGGATTGGTATCGGTACTGGCATATTCGGAAGGTTCCAGTATCAGTATCGTATTGGACATGAAAAAGTGGTATCGTACCATACCTAATACCAATGCATCATCACTGCACCTGACCGCATTTCACTTTTAGACCAACAAGAGTGCACAGATGACCACAATTGTACTTGATATTTACACAATGTGGGCGCTGGACATGAAAACCACAAATGCGTCCGGTGGAAACTGCCAGTGACACCTACATTGCGTTGTGTGACCTTTGTCCCGGGTGCAAGATCGGGTCCTAAGATCCATCTATTCCAGCAAGCCAGAGGGGTACACTATTTTGTGATTGGTCCTTAGCCTCAGCCGCAGTGGTTGGTCACCTCAGTTCCCATACATGGACTTCTTTCTACACAAGCACCAGTACATGCTAAATCTGTGTAAAGATTGATCAGGTCACAGTTTGTTTAGCCTCAAGCTGAACACTAATGTTGCCAGATGTTGCATGAAGCAAGCAACCATATCAGTGAGAGCTAACAAGCCAGGGGTGCTTATAATCATTGAACCTGGCAACAGTGTTGCGAACTGTCTGTGTCTCGGTCTGTCTGTGTGCATGTCACTAAGAACGAGGAGCAGCTCTATGAGCGTTTCTCATACGGCAAACAGGAGTCACTTGACTCTCCATTAAGTTTCAGAAGTATAAAATGAGCTCTTTCGAGGCTAAACTTTGGTTAAATGAGGATAATTCTACAAGAGTTTTTGGACAAACATAAAAATCAAATGCATCCCATATCTCATTGTAAAACATTGTGGAAAACCCAATTTTGCAAAATAGGATTCTTTTAACAAGTTACACTTAGCACTTGGGCTGATTAAATTGTCTCAGTAAGAGTTCAACATGATGAACTCTTACTTCTTTGTTTCTTAATCCACTCTATCATTTGGCAATGCCTGTTACATAAAGCCAGTCGAGACATGGCAACAGCTGTTCCTTGGGTTCTTTTGTATGTTGGTCTTTGCTGTCATTTGTAGCATCTATGTTCTTTACTTCTTATGAAGGCGTGCCAGGAATCAGAACTACAAATCAGTACACTTAGGTTGCCATTATATACAACCTGTACCTCCCCTAACTGTTGTACTGGGGCAGGAGCAGGAGGGAACCAATAAGACTGTCAGCTGTCACTTCCCACAGCCCCCCCTCTTGCTCATCTCATTAATGGGCAGACACACAAGCCTGCAGGCTGCCCGATCGCCACCGGAAAGAAATGTCAGGAAACCTCACAGACAGGGTTGGATTGGAAGTAGGATTGGAGATCAACTTCAGTTTTTCATTTTTTAATGATCTGATGGCATTGTCTGTCTTCCTAAGCTCAGTGTTCTGTGTTCCACTCCATTATCCTTACTATCTTTTACTTCCTACGTACATTAAACTTTGATTTCTTAAATAACTTTGGAGTTGGAAGGCAGGGGTGGTTGCCTAGCGGTTAGTGCGACCGCTTTCAGTGCGGAAGGTTCCCGGTTCGAACCAACCCTGCCCATTCTCCATGTAATGTGGAGTTGCGTCAGGAAGGGCATCCGGTGTAAAACCTGTGCCAAATCTACATGCAGATCCATGTGGTATCTGCTGTGGCGACCCCGAGTTTCAATTGGGAGAACTTTGGATTTGGGCTACCACTATGTAGGCCATCTGCATTGCCCCAGTCCACTCAGCTGTAAATGGGTACCAGCCTTGGCTGGGGAAGTAACCTGCAATGGACTGGTGCCCCGTATAGGGGGATTTGCAGACTCTCATTTGCTTCATGCTGTGGAATGTGGGGATAAGCACTGGCACAGTGGACCTTAGGGCTTAAATAGGACTTACTTCTTCTTCTTGCTAGGTCATGATAACCCAAAGCTAAGGTTGTTGACTTTATTTGGCCCTGAATCCTGCTCATTCTGATTGAGGTTATAGCAGAACAATGGCTCGCACTACAGGGTGAATGAAAGTCAACTTTGCTCCACTTAAATGCTTCATTCATCTGCTGACTCAAATCATAAATCTACAAATGAATTCATATTTACAGTTGCAGGGCCAGCTGACCCACATTATCCAATCGTGTTCTTCCATGTGTGTGAAATGCTTTATTCAATGACCCTTCATGTGTTTAGCTCAAAACTGGGGATTACACTAACTAACTAACTCTTGGCAAAATCCTTGATATTACGAGGACTTGGATTAGGATGAGGATTGTACTAGAATCCTTTGAGAAATCATTAAGAGTCAGTCCCTGAAATAACAGCACCTTTTCCGCCAACTCTAACTGATTTGGCTCTCAATTAAATAATTATTTTAATTAAAATGAACTCATGGCTGTACATAGCAGTATTAGTTATCCATGTTTTTTAGATGGTACTGGATTATTTGATAGAACCAAATTTGAAGGGCATTCAGACATTGCATATTACCTCCAATGGAGTATTGATGCCACACACACAATACATTGATTCCGTGTCCTTTTTATTCTCATAGTCTTACCCGAGATGAGTTTAAACTCAAAATTCTAACTTTAATCTGCTTCAGATGCTTATCTGCCCCAATTTTTATTTAACTGTTCATAGACATAGTGATTTTTGTAAAAATCTGTCTGCTACATTTGCGTTTTGTTGCCTACAAGCAGACAGGGTGACCAGGTCCATTTCACGGCTGAGGTAAGTTTAGAATTCTGGGGCTGGTAGAAAGGATTTTGATAGCTTATTTTCTTAAAGTTGAGCTCCATTTGATTTCCTTTATCCTGTCTGCTTCACTAAAGAAGAAGTGGTTTACCAATGAAGTCAATGTTAATGTCATACATCTCTTCATTCTGTTTTGCCAAGGGTGCTTTACCAATCTTACTGTATGGTTGTGAGACTTGGATGATAACCAGTGACGTAAGGTGACGACTGGATGTCTTTTGTACTAGGTCTCGTCGGAGGATCCTTGGGTACCACTGGAATGACTTTGTGTCAAACGAGCGGTTATGTAGGGAGACTAAGATGAGGACTATCACTTGCATTGTGAGGGAGCATCAGCTTTGACATTTTTGGCCATGTGGTGTATTTCTGTGTGCAAGATCCAGCACATAGGTGCCTGAGTGTTGAGGACCCCAGTGGCTGGTGAAGGCCAAGGGGACGCCCACGCTTCACCTGGCTGCGGCCGATGATTGGTCAATTTAGAGATATGGGGATGGACCGGTTGTCTGCCTGGGTGGTTGCCATCCAGGACCCAGGGCGGTTCCGTGTTGTTGTGGATGTGGCGAAGCGCAGCTTCCGTGCATGCTCCCAGACTTGACTTGATTTGCTTTACCAAGAAAACTCCTGATGAAAAGTGACAGCTCTCTGCATTTTTAACTCCTTAAAACCAGAGTGGCCTGTGGGTTGGCCCAGTGTTCTGTAAGTTACGTTTGCAATGAGTAATAATTTCTCAATAACATGGCATATTGAGGGAAAGCTTACCTTCTCTGGAAATAACACTATAATATATGTGTCTATCTGTATCTCTCTCTCTCTCTCTCTCTCTCTCTCTCTCTATATATATATATAT
>OMMV01124010.1:0-16465 GCA_900302635.1 Chatrabus melanurus
GTGGAGGGGAGGGGGTGCTGCAGGAGTATAGGGTACCGGGACCGCTGCAACATGCGATCCGGTCTCTATACGTCCAAAGTAGGAGCTGTGTCTGCATTCTTGGCATTGCATCAGACCTGTTCCCGGTGGGTGTTGGACTCCACGAGGGCTGCCCCTAGTCACCAATCTTGTTCATGATTGTCATGGACAGAATTTCAAGGTGCAGTCGGGGACTAGAGGGTGTCCAGTTTGGTGACCTTAGAATTACATTTCTGCTTTTTGCAGATGATGTGGTTCTGTTGGCCTCATCAGACAGTGACCTCCGATGTGCACTGGACAGGTTTGAGGCCAAGTGTGAAACGACTGGGTGAGGATCAGCACCTCCAAATCTGAGACCATTGGAAAAGGGTGGATTGTCCCCTCTGCGTCAGCAGAGAGTTACTGCCCCAAGCTGAGGAGTTCAAGTATCTTGGGATCTTGTTCACGAGTGGGAGTAAGATGGAGCATGAGATCGGCAGACAGATTGGGGCTGCGTCTAAGGCCCTGCGGACACTGTGGTGAAGAAACAGCTGAGCCAGAAGGCAAGGCTCTCGATTTATGCTTCTATCCTCACCTATGGTCATGAGCTTTAGGTAATGACTGAAAGAACAAGGTCACACTTACAAGAGGTGGAAATAAGGTTCCTCTGTTGGGTATCTGGGCTTACAATCAGGAACAGGATGAGAAGCTCGACTATCCGGGAGGGACTCGGAGTACTTCTTCACATTGAAAGGAGCCAGCTGAGGCGGTTCGGGCATCTGGTGAGGATGCCCCCTGGTCATCTCCCTTGGGAGGTCTTCCAGGCACATCCAACTGTTAGGAGGCCCTGGGGAAGACCCAGGACATGCTGGAGGGATTATGTTTCCCAGCTGGTTTAGGAACACCTCGGGATCCCCCAGGAGGAGTTAGGAGACTTGGCCGAGGATATGGAAGTGTGGGCTGAGCTGTTAGGTCTGCTGCCACCATGACCCAGACCCGGATAAGCGGCAGAAAATGAATGAATGAAAATTCGGTCTGCAAATATTTTATACTGAAGTTGCTTTATTACTTACAGAGAGACAGAAGACATCTGGGTACATTTTAGCAGATTTTTGAAACTTGGAGCTTTTCCAAGTTGGTCATCAGTTGTTTGTAAGTGTCTGATGTGGTCCAGATGCCTGAAAATCCATGGTTGAACCCACAATTTTCTTTGGCATTGTTTGATTCGGTAGTGGATGGCAGTAGCTCCTGATGGTTTGCGGAGCAGGTGGCGACCAGAGATTGGAACACATCGTGATTAGAGTTGAACCACTCTGGGGACATCCCTCCCTGTTGTCTCCCATTTTCCAAACTGAAAAAACAGGTTACTGTCTTGTATCAGACATCGCATGTTGTAGTGCTCTGCCCATGTGCCTGGGGTGTGGGATGCTGGAGGAGATGTTCTGATTGTGACGAGTCGCATCCTGTGCGCATGCAGAGTGTCAAAGTGGAACGTATTTTTGGTTAGTCCCTGGCATTTGATGGTCTGGACCCTCCACCTGGCACCTCATGCACACTTGTGTTTGACTCCTATGTTGGGGGAGGTCTCATCTAATAACCAAGCACTGCTGATCATATAGCTCAACAGAAAGCATGCCACAGTCATGCGATCAAACTGAAAGCATCATTGCAGAGCAATAAATCTGACTAGTAGTCTGACGAGTCTGTGCAACCCTAACTGTGTGTAACAAAGAAGATATTATTTCAGTCCAGGCTCTCTTGGATGTCTGCTTGTTTGCATTTTTTTAAACATACTGTGAAAAATAAATTGGCTGAATATTTATAAATCTAACTCAGTGAAGATGGCAAACTGAGCAAAGCCAAACTGGAGGCATGACATGACATACAAATGTGCAAACGACAGGAAGTTCTTCAAACGTGCTGTTATTATCTTTAAATGCACTCAGGTGTTTTGATTTACTTGTTTACTTTGATTCCAAAATTCTTTTTTCCACCCTGTTAAAAACTTTTATATCACACTTCAAATACACAAATTAGATTAATTAGGCACATTTCACAAGAATAGGTAAAAAAAAATAAAGATAATGCCAGAGAAGCTGCAGTCATCGCCTGAGTTTTCTGCCAAATGACACATACAGAACTTACCAATGCTTTTCCATTAAGTCATCCAAAGTCACGCAGCGTCTGAGCGAGAACATTATTCAGTGAAAGGAGATAAAAACGGCTGGCATCAAGATCCAATTAGTTATCATTTATGAGAATTTGATCAGAGCTTTCTCCCTGCTTATGGATCAGCAGTTTACATTAGAAAACAGTTTGCCATCAAGCAGACTGTAAAGTACACAAAGTTACACACTATTCCTCAAAGCAAGAGAGGTCAAAGTACTGATGTCACAGTGATCTAAACTGTGACCAGCTCTTTACAATAAAATCATAGTTCAGACTGAATCTTAAGTCATGACTCCACACATTTTGACCAGAGTTGAAATTGTTATAAAAATGTTTATTTGTGATGTAAATGAGGTGAATTCAAAACGGTTCACTAATAGACACAGAAAATTAAAGTAATGATTTTAAAACAATCTCTACTACTAGAAGTCCTGTACAGGCCCCGAGGCCCATCGGGGCCAGTGCTTATCCCTGGGTTCTGTAGCGTGCGGACAGCACGACATATTTATTTTGAACATTATGAAATAAGGAGACTCTTTACACTTCTTTACAGACTCTACAAATCTTGCTGAAAAAAATTGGGTCTAAATTAGAATAGAAACCATTATAATGTGAAGGTGGAGCCATTTCAGTTAATTCTAAAGTTTTTTTTAACATTAAAAGAGGGGACAGCTTGGCCAAGGAATGCACTTCAATGAGTGCCCTTGTAGTTTTTCTGCTGGTTACATGATTTCAAAGTCATTCATTGTTCAAGAGTTAAAACCAGTGAGCTTTGCAGGAGCAGAGCATCTGACTTTGGTCATCTTAACCTGAAAATTAATCAAACTGAAAATAAACACATGAATAAAAAAGTCGACCAGATGAGCATCTTTGTGAAAATGTGACTTTTTTTGAGGGCCGCTCTGCTGTAGATACAGATGCAGCAGACGAGTTACTGCAGAAGCAACGACAGCTCCTGGCAGGCCGCCAAACATGGGAGGTGTGTGTGTGTGTGTGCGCACACAATCAGCTGAGGCAGAAATAGGCCAAACAGTGAGTGCACAGTTCACAGGGTCCGCTTGTCCTCGCTTGTTCCTCTCTGAAGGTTTTTTTTTTTTTTTTTTTTAATTTCTCTTTTTCTTTTCCCTGCACTTACCTGGAGCGTATCAGAGCTCGTTTTTAATACAAAAAACTTTTTTGTTTCACTTTTCACTCTTTGACTTGAGTGTCTGTCAAAAGATTTACATGCATACAGGCTGTGACTAAATTAAAATAATTACTTATTCACATGCTTTTCTGTATTTGATCATGATTAATTTCACCTAAAAATTGCACTTTTAAAAAACTGTAATTCAAAATATATTTACACAGAGCATCATCCAAATTCACATGGAATCAATACAAGTGAGGTCTAATTTAAATTATTAACCTGTGTCAATTCAATTCAATTTATTTATATAGCGCCAAATCACAACAGTCACCCCAAGACGCTTCACAAGGGTAAGGTCTAACCTTACCCACCCCACAATGGCAATAGTAGTCAGGAAAAACTCCCTCTGTGACTGTTCGTGGTCAGAACTCAAAAAGTGACAGGTGGATAATAAAAATGTTTTTGTGTAGAGAGGACCCCCTGGTCCTAAAAGTCAGAACTGACGACCCTCCTCTGTTGGAGCGGTAAAAATGATACTGAGCCAGAGGTACAGAGTTCTAATTAATCAATCCCGTTTATCTCATTATGGTCAAAAAACAGGAAGGAACAAACATTACAACATTAAAGGACAGAAGGAAGCGAAAATTTAATATTTACCTCCTCCATGTGATTTATTGTTATGTTTTAATTCCATTAAGAGAAGTGACCTCCAGTTTTGTGACTTTTGGCAAAAACTGTCAAATCAACCATCAAATCCACTGTAATGCATGAAGCCTAGGCTCCTGTTGTATTAATTTTATTTTATTTTTTTGAGTTCATCCAAACAATCGTTTTTACGACTCTTCATCATTAATGAAGTGTGTCATGACAAACAGGTAGCTGATGATGTGCCTTATCATTACCCACAGGTAGTGGAGAGAAAAAAAACAAAAACAAACGCTGTGCATTATCTGTGTTAGCTTTAACACATTAGCACACTCACAAAAATGAGCGCATGCATGACACCATGGAAGCGCCTTGGGCCCTGGATGGAAACCACCCAGGCAGACAACCGGGCCATCCCCACCTCTTGAAACTAACATCTATCTGCCATAGCCAGGTGAAGTGTGGGCATCCCCTTGGCCTTCTCCAGCCACAGGGGTCCTCAATACTCAGGCACCTACATGCTGGATCATGCACATAGAAATGTGCCACATGGCCAAAATGTCAAAGCTGCCGCTCCCTCACAATGCAAGTGATACTCCTCATCGTATTCTCCCTACGTAACCGCTCGTTTGATACAAAGTCATTCCAGCGGTACTAAAGGATCCCCCACAGAGGCCAAGTACCAAAGACATGCAGTTGTCACCTTAGGTCACTGGTTAGTGTCCAAGTCTCACAACCATACAGTGAGACAGGTACCACCAGAACCCTGAAGACTTGGACTATCATTCTCCTGCAAAGATATCGGCATCGCCAAACACCTCTGTCCAGTGACCTCATGACTCCATAAGGTCTTCCCAGTTATGTAGAAACTGGAATATTTAAAACTTTAATGATGGGTGTCAAACTGACAGAACATGTGAGAAGATCTCAGCTTTCTCATTCTGATTTATTTCCTTCAAATTAAACGCTGTAAGAAGGATTTAGTGCAGCACAGCTCAGCTCTGCATCAGTGTGATGTTAGACACAAACAGCAGGACTGTCTGCTGCACTCGTCGTCATGTTTTCTTCAGTGGACACAGGAGTTCGTTCACAGGAGCTGCACTGAGTACAGCTGTCCTCTTGACAGCTTAGACCACTCAACAGGTTTTGGCTCAGCAACACATTTGAAAAAAATCTGGTCGGGCCCGATTATCCACCCAACACAAAGAGATACACAATGCAATGCAATTCACTGTGGTCGAGGTCCTCAAAGGAACTAAGTTTCAGGCTTTATTGTGTTATCCTCGGCAATATTATGAACATGTATTTTACCTTGTAATCTTATTGCCTAAATATTTTTTTTTTTAAATAAAGTGTTATTACTTGTGTCCACCTGCAGTTATGGATTTCATACCCAGTGGCCACGTCCTTTAAACCATGAACCCACTTGTGCTCATGTGGGCATGTTAGTCTAAAACTGAGGTGTGACCAAATACAGAGCTCATAACATCTGACACCAGGAAGTGTTTGCACCATAGACCAGGAAAGACCCGGTCTCAAGTCCAACGTAGTCCATTTGTGCGATTTAAAGAACATAATAGTCAGAAAGCTGCACATGATGGCTCCATGGCGCGCCTTTACTCTGCTCACAGGGATGTACAATAGTGTATAAAACAAAAAACCCCCACAAGAATTAACAATAAAATGAAAGTAATAAATAATCAGGTGGTTGGTGCGACAGAAGAAGATGCAGAGGACAGCGTGAGGTGGAGACAGATGATCTGCTGTGATGACTCCTTATCAGGAGCAGCCAAAAGAAGAACAAGAAGAAGAATAAGAACAACAAGAAGAACATGGTGGATGAACAACAAGAAGAACATGGGGCCTGGATTTTAAATATGGTTTGAAACGAAAACATGGACTACTGATAATACTTATTTAATATGTGTAGTGCAGAGTTCACCACAGCGTAAAAGTGAACAGTTTTTACCTTACCAGTAACTTAACTGGACTTCCTAATCTGTACATTCATTTCATTAATGCACACTGGTCAATGAACAATCTGCACACATAGCAGCAGAGTGTTATTCCTACTGTCATAGTGCACTTTCAACTTTTTGAGGTACTTTTGCTTGCTGCGTGGGCATCATGCACAGAGATATATTTCGTTACCCGAAAGTCTCTCAGATGTGTCTGCTTAATACCACAGCGCTGCGCACTGCGAAAAATATGTAATTTGTGCAGACACCCCCAAACTTTTCAATACTGCTATTTATTTTTATTTTATGAATCCAACAGTAACTTAATATGGTACATCCAGAAGGCCCATTATCTCGTGGATTGAAGATCTTTTCCCTCTGACCGACATATTAGTATTCTGTGGCCACTTGCTTGTTTTCAGCAGTTATAACACAATATCCATGCACCGCTTTTATGTCGCACCTCCCAGTGGAATTTGCAGCATAAAAGCGATCCTTGTGTGTCCTGGCTACTTCCAGATGGCTTTGAGAGTGCTTTTATCTCGCTCGCTTTTTCTGCCTCGCTCACTGTCTCCTTTCACTTTCACTTTCTTTCTTTCTTCCCCCCACATGAAAGTGCCGTTGGCGGATCTTTGCTTAGCTGGGTTCTTTTTCTCTTCATCCCAAAATATAAAAGTTTCAAAGAGCATTTCATGAGGGAGCTCTTCCATAAATGGGATTCATAGCTTTCTAATCTGCGCTGCAAAATTGATCTAAAAACTTTCCCAAAGCTATTGGCCAACTTACATAATGCAATAAAACGTCGTGCCGGATAGAATATTTACTTTTGTCACATTTGTTACAAACAATCCTCCCACTTCATTTTCCAGTTTAGATTGTAAAAGAAAAAGAGATTTCATTCTAATTCACTACCAAACATCAATATATTCAAGCAAATAGAGCAAGAAGCTATTAAAACGCAATGCAAAAGACTTATTCACTATAAATAATTAGAAAACTGAGTGCGCAACACTGACAAAACCTGAAAGCCCCCCCCCCCTTTTTAATAAATAATATTACCTATTAAAGGTCATGTTCAATATATTTGGTAATTCATTATTGATCGATCTGTCCATCTCTTAATCATTAACTGATCAAATCTATCACACATCACAAAACAGTAATAAATATATAAATAAATAAAATCCCCTCACACCATCTGGTGGCTCAAATATACATAGTTTCACTTGTGTTATTCACATATATAAACTTATTCACATAAATAAAGCCAAGTCACTTTTGAATAACATAATAAAGAAGAAAGTAGCTGGGCACTTTTTAGACATCATACCTCTGCCACGGCACAACGTACCTGATTTTCAAATGTTAAAATATTAATCTTAAATGGACACCCTTATATGTGAAACTCCCTTAAAATATCCTGAAACCTATTTCATGTCAGAAAATCACTTCTAGTAACACATCCTTCCTCACATTTAATTATTAGTTTACAATTTTTTTCATCCTTTTATCCAGACCAGCCCCAAATTGTAGCTACACTTAATTTAGTTTATGACAAATCCTGTCACCAGATTTCGTGAAAATTGGTTAATTAGGTTTTGAATAATTTTATTTTATTATTTTTTAAAGCAGCAGATGAAAACTTCCTTGGCAAAATGTAGTAAAAACATCAAATCTTAGTCACTGTCTCCACAAAAAGATTTTTGTTTTTAATGGACTTCACTCTGATTTACAAACTTACATTGTGTTTGTGAGCAATTTTACAATCCGACTAGAGGAGGAAAATAAAACTAATATCGGCACCAAGTCAACAGAAACATCTACTGTAATTTCAAATGTCTAAATGTTCCAATTCCAACAAAAGTCAAATGTGATTATTTTTTATTTCATTAAATATGCGAATCAATTATCAAATTAAAAACCTCATTCTCAAATTGAAACAAAAACAAAAAAATTTAAATTTCTTAGTATATGTACTGTATGTTACATGACACCAATAAAACATCAACATGAAGAACATGATTAAGTGCAACCTGAGGTTTTATAAATTGGATGGAGAAAAAAGATTTTATGGTGAAAAGTGCTCAGACACTTTACTTATATTTATGAATAAATATTAGCTATTTATCAGCTTTTGATTATTTTTTAGGAGTTTTGGGCACACTAAACATGACAGCAGTGTGTGAATGTGTTTTTGTTTTGTATTTTTAGCAGTAAATCTGGATTATTCATCAAATGTAATGTTGGTCTAATTATTTGACTTTTTTATTTATTTATTTATTTTTTTTTTTAAAGAGTGTCATCCTTGAGTTAAAATCTACCATTGCACCAAATCAGCAATACAAAAAAATTGATGCTCTGGACGGACGGACGGACGGACGCACACACACACACACACACACACACACAAAATAAATAAAACAAAAAAATAGCTCAGCATAATGTTACTTCAGATAAGCAGCAGTTATTTAACCCTCTCCTGAATATTTGGATGACAGTCTTCTCCTGTTATATGTAAATGAAAGTAGATTTCATAAACAGTCTGCTTTGGCACTGATTCACTGCCATATAAATAGAGGAATTAATAAACAAACACTCACCAAGATTCCAAATGATCAGCGATATGAAGCTTACATGCAGGGTGCAGTGATGTCACCATTTCCCACTAATAAAATGAGGTTTGAAGTGCTCTTGTACTTGAAGGAAAACTCAGGGAGATTTATGTCAATTAATCAACAAAAAGACTCCATGTAAAAAATATTAATATGCAAAATAAGAAATTATTTAGCCGTTTTGTGGTTATGGTTATTCCAATGTGCTCAGTGTGTTCAAGGCTGTAAAACTGCTGATTATATTCATTATAGAATCTGTTATAATGAATTAATAAGCCATGGAAGACTGTTTCGACCAGAAAAATTAATAAATGACATCGCTCAAAGGAAGGAATCTCTCAATATAATACTGTCATACATGTCACCTTATTTCTCACAATTCTCATTTAGAATGTCTGCATTTACACTGAGATGATAAAATGTGAATTATCTTTTTGACCATGGCCATTTTTAATTTTTAAGCCATTGTTTGTATTTTCTTGGTGAAAAGTTTCCAACACGCAGCAAAAAATGGCAAGTTTAATATTGTAAAACCAAAGTTGATCTCTTCACATGTTTCTTTTTATCCAACAAATGGTTCCAAAACTGAACAATGATCACTTTGATTTTACATGTAGGAGAAAAAAAAAAACAGCCAATCATCATATTTAAAGGAGCGAAGCACAGAATGGTTGGTGTTTACACTCGATCAAAGCCTCAAGCAATTAATCGAATTGTCAGAACAGTTGATTAATTATCTGTGGGTCAACTAATCAATTCATTGTTTGAGCTCTAATGAGTTCATCGCCGTCTACTGGCACAAAAACAACAACAACAAAAAAAACATAACCAGAAGACGTTCAGTGGTTTTTGTAAACTGTCCTGGTTACATTTCACATCACTTACTCTCGTCACTGTGTGTATGTGTGCGTGCACGTCTGTACATTTTACAGTCGAGCTCAGCACACACACGCACACACACACAGCAACACAAATCCATACTAGCCACAGGCTCCTCTCCAATCTATTTTCTGCTCAGCTGGTTTTAAATGAAGTTATTATGACTCATTAAAATGCCCACAAGCTTGTGGAAGTCGGCCAATTACGATTTAAATTTAGCCTGCCGCTCTCACAACCTTATCTCCCCCCCGTGCCACCCACCTCTCATCACTGCCGCTGCACGG
This sequence comes from Chatrabus melanurus, assembly GCA_900302635.1. Classification (NCBI taxonomy): domain Eukaryota; kingdom Metazoa; phylum Chordata; class Actinopteri; order Batrachoidiformes; family Batrachoididae; genus Chatrabus; species Chatrabus melanurus. The sequence goes on from OMMV01124010.1 coordinate 9,674, forward strand.
AGGGGGGGGTCTCAGTGTGTGTGTGCGCAGGAAGCCCCGCCTCCCCGCCTCTAACACACACACCCTGTGGCACAATCATGTGCGACAATACAACACAAAACTTAAACAATCCCAAGGACTAAATACAAAACATACAACAAATAAAAGAAGGAGTCATAGATATGTCAACATGTGCTGCTCAGATATTCGACATAAGGCAAACATCACTAATTGTAGAGCGACGCAACTGCACCCGGGCCGCATACGGCACATAGCAGCTGGAATTCCTCATTAGTTTGTCGACTAACAACATGTGACGTTTTCTGACAGACTAAACAACACATTATATTAAGGAGAACAGATCAACTACCAGATACAACAGCAGACCAATTAGTGTATAATTAATAAAAACTTTACAGGCTGTGAGTCATGGGTTTATTGTTGTTAAAGTTGTTAAATCATTTATTAATGGTTTATAGATCTGTCAGGAGATGTCAATAGTAGTAGCTTTTGTTCCTTTATGTTTGGAAAAGAAAAAAAAAATCTGTTTTGCACGTACATGTCCTTCAGCACAGCTGGTTTGTCTTTTATGATCTGTAGCTTTTTATTTCATCATAAAGGCTCCTGCTAATGAACAGTCTGACCACTTCTGGAAAAGAGCTGAAAAGTCTGTGGATAAAAATCAAATAATTCATAAGTGTTCAATTTAACACCTGGTAGCTGATTGGGAGCCGAGAAACCTACAAGGCCTTTAATGATTAACTGTCACTCCAGACTGTAATCATTAGTGAGAGCTCATCATGGACTCAGACTAAAATAACTCCTTTTGGCTGTTCCTGTCTGTTCGAGGTCGCCACAGCCGATCTGGTATGGATCCACATGTTGATTTTGCACAAGTTTTACACCGGATGCCCTTGATGATGCAGCTCCAGATGTACATGGAGAATGGGCATGGTGGGATTTGAACCCCAGACATTCTTGTTATGACGAAAGCGTGCTAATCGCCCCAGTGAACCCATCCCATCATATAAAACCACACCTACTCTTTCTAGCTTGTGGGCACGGGTGGAGCAGAGTGACGATGGTTGTATCCAGTAATGAATCATTACACGCCTCCAGACTAACGCTCACTTTCACAGCCGTCCAATCAAATAACTCAACATAACATCAGGTCATTTCCTATCAAAAAGGGTCTCAGGTCACCCTCAGATTCCCCTGAAAACAGTCACAGGTGGTCGTATACAACACCTATGGAGAAATCCCAAACATTAGGTCTGTATCACCAATAGTTTTGAAACTACAGCCCTTTGACGTTTTAATTAATTTTATGCATTTTGCCGAACGAACCTTTCATTCCAACTTCTGACATTCATAGCTCCTTTGATATGGCGTGTACAGCTTTGAAACTTTGTGTCTACAGTTAACTTCAGGTGCACCTTATGAAAATTTCCTCCCACAAAGCTCTGAATATGGCAGAATATTCAATCTGTAACAAAACACCACCACCTTTGAAAGCTTCTCACTCAAACAGTATGCTAGATCAAACACTCAGTTTTTTCCCCTGCCATTTATGACATATTAGGCCATGTGTGTGCAGTAAAGATATATATTACTGCCATAGGAGAAATTACTGCTATTCAGACATAAGAATATGTGATAAAAATATGAAAATGATGGTTAAGTGCCCACATGGTCGCATGAGGACACAATGAGGAAAACTGAAAATCATGCACACTTCAAAAAATTATTAGTCGCAATTTGGATGGAAAAGCTCGTTCAGCAACATGCATAAAATTAATTAAAGAATAAAGAAGAATATTTTGATGACAGAACTTCTGTAGTTTAAAAAAAATACTGTACATACAAAAATACAAATTTTCCATATGATCAGCAGTGAAAGTGTAGGATTAATAGAATGAGTGAGTGAGGTAGTGGCTCCACAAAATTTTTTGAGTAACTCTGTAAAAATTACGCAGTACATATTCAACTCTGAAAGTTTGGGTGGGTTCCAATAGATACAGGAGAGGAGCACCGAAGCTCCTATTTTGGGCCATGTTGGTATCTTTTAACATACAATGTAAACTAAAGACAGACAGGCCTATGAAGTTGCTTGTGAAGGCTTGTTGCTAATCACAGGATCCTGGTGGCCACTAGAGGCGACTGCTGCTGGTGATATCAGGGCTTGTGGTATTTTACTTGACGTACTATGTTGTGTTACTGCTGCGAACACCCAACAAACTGGCGACTCTTGTTGGCTGGCATTCAGACTGAGCTGATGTTTTTGCTAAATGCTAATGCTAAATTTTACCTGAGTGATATCCTCGTAGGCGAGTAAGTTATACAACACTACACCTGCTGAAAAATGGTAGAAAATGAGGATGATGAGCTCACTGCAGAGTCACATAGACACGGTGTACTGAACACAGGGGATACAATAACATTTTCAAGTTACTCAATACCTTTTAGAGTTCATTTAAATGAATCAGTGATAAATAGACAGTATGGTAATTAGTGAGGGAAGCTTCCAAGACGAAAACGACAACTGAAGAAGTTACAGGCTTAGTGGGCAATTTTTGTCTGTCGCTTTGCTAGATAAAGGTTGGTGGTGGAGTGGCACAAAGTAGGACCATTTAAAACAAAAAATGTTAAATGTAGGCTTGATTATACCCTTTACCCCCTGGCACACTAAAGCTGGAATTTTATGTCTTCATGTCTGGTATTGGAGTTGCACAGTCTTTCTTTGTGCAACACCACCATGAAGCTGCAACTGGTGAACTGTTTTTTTAAATTGATCATAACAGGAAACCCTCTACTTTTCAAATTAGTCATAAGACAATAAAAGTGATACAATTTTGACCGATTTGACTTTTAAGTGATAGTGCACAGGGCACACTCCCTTCTGTTGTATAATTATGTGTGAGATTTCAATCAATCATTATTATGGAGGAAAAACAAATTAGGACTGGATAGTTTCCACAAATTCTGCCTGATTTAGTGCTAAATGAAAAAGAGACAGACAGACAGAAGTATTTTGCACGACTGGTGACCCTTGAGCAAAGAACACCACCGGTAGATAAAAGTAAGAGTCTGTATTTACAACTGCTTCACAGGATGTGGTAAGAGCACAGCAGGGAAGCAGACCAATGTAGCACAGCATACTTGGGGGAGCCAGCAGGAGAGTTAACCAGTTAAACAAGCAGGCGGTCAGAAAACGCACAGAAGTCAGTCCGCATAGCAAAAGTGTCCATGTGGAAATGAGCAAGAGGCAATCCAGGAAATGAAGCTGAGAGTCAGAACACAGTTAGCAAACATACCAGTGAATAATGTCCAAAGACAGCAGGCTCAAGAAACATGGAGAGAGCGCAAGGGTCGGCAACAGGAGGTCAAACATGGTGAAACAATGCAAGAAGACAAGCATAGGAGTGAGACGTTCTGGCACTGGAGTGAGGGGCTGTGTGTAAATATTGCATGACTCAAACTAGGAAATGAGCGTGCACATGAACCGGATGCCCAAATGCCCATGAACAGGAAGTAAAGCAGAGGAAAAGCACAAGGAACAGATAATTCAGAATAAAGTACCGCAGAAGAGAATTCACAAGAAAATACAATAACCAGGAGGAGCAAACTAGAATCACCAGAGACGTGATAAGCATGTGAACAATGACACAGACAGACAGACAGAGAATGTTGTTTAGGTGTGTGTTCTACAGTATCATTCCAATTTCCAAGAGAACAAATTAATTGGCAGCCTTCTGCAATAATTGACTTTTACAACACACACACGCATAGACACACACAGATGCACACACAAGCGTGCACACATGTGCACACACGCTGCTTGCTGACAACAAAGCTGCTGGGAGGAGGGAGGGATGATGAAGCGAATCCAAAATTCAATCGACTGTGTTCTTGTTTTGAGCAGAAGGCACACAGTGTACTGTACTGAGAGGCCATAAAACTCCCTCTCCAGCAAAAAGACGAAAAAAAAACAGACACACAGACATTTCAGCAATCACCCTCCATCAAAACACTTTGTCTCGCATACAAAAATAAGACTTGGCATCAGAGCGGAATACCAAATCAGGCCCATTAAGGGAGCACAGGGCACCCGCTACTTAGCAACCAAAAGGATTTAAAGCTGCAATAACCCCATAATAAAAGAAATAGGATCAGGTCCCTGTGCTTTTTCCCTCCTCGTCTGAAACAGAGAGGGCTGAAAAGACAACTTTCAACTTCTCTGTCAAACTTGCTCATCCAGTCTTCAGAAGTAGCAACACAGAAAAAGATGGTAGTTACTTTATTTCTTTATTGCAAATATGAACGTGCTCTTCTGCTGCTTCACACAACAGGTCATTAACCTGTTGGATTACTGCATTCCGATAATTCATATCTGCAGGAGACGAGCTTTTCAACATCTCATAGAAAAGGTCTGGACCTTTATAAGATTCTGCTGACAGTGAGGTTAGCTCTTTAACACTGGCTGCATTATGCATGTCACCATACAGTAAGTATCGAACAACGCGAGTTCACTTTACCATCAACGTAGACTAGTTTGCAGCATTACCTCCACCAACTGACAGAAGGTTGGAGGTCTGTCTCAAAATTTTTCCTTTTAGTTATTTCTGTAAGTGGAACAAATTGTGTAAAAACACTTTAAATCAACTTTCTACAGTTATGATGGTTGTGGTTTCACGTTAAACATTTAGGCCACAAATGTCTGTGTAACATCAGTGACAGTAGTGCTATTTGGACTGTGAGCTGGTCTGGTCTCAGTGTGACACACCCACACAATCTCAGGCAGAAACATGGCCACACCCCTTTCCAAACTGGGAGAGAGCGTGGCAAGCATATCTTTGCCATTTAAAGCAGCAGGCACAGCAACAAGTGACGCATTAAAGAATTGAAACAATATATATATTTTTTCAATCCGCTGCACCCAGGTGCTTAGGTTCGCCACAGCAGATCTGGCAGTGATCCACATTGGGATCTGACAAGTTTTATACCGGATGCCCTTCCCGATGCAACTCCAGTCCCACATGGAAAAACGTGCAGTTCCTGGTGTTCCGAAGTGGTCTCCCAGCTACGTTCTAATCAGAACCAGCTCTGCTTCACTTCTGATATCTGACGGGATCAGGTGTGCACAAAGGTCACCCAAGGTCAAAGGCCACAAGGCAAGTCAAGTCTGGGAGCAAGCGATGGTGCCGTGCCTCGCCGCATGACAGAACTGCCTTGGATCCTGGATGGCAACCAGCCAGGGAGACCACCGCTCCATCCCCACCTCTCGAAAATAACCAACTATCTGTCACAGCCAGGTGAAAGATGGGCATCCCCTTGGCCTTCTCCATTAGCTAGGGTCCTCAACAGTGAGACACCTGCGTGCTAGATGATGCACAGAGAAACTCGCCATATGGCCAAAATGCTTCCTCACCATGCAAGTGATACTTCTCATCCGAGTCTCCCAAAGTAACCACTCGCTTGACACAAAGTCCAAACAGACCTATTACTGAAGACATCTAGTCATCACCTTAGGTCACTGGTTACCGTCCAAGTCTCACAACCATACAGTAAGGCAGGAAGCACAAGGACCCAAAGGACTTGGATCTTCATTCTCCTGCAAAGATATCAGCACCACCAAACACCTCTGTCTGACGACCTCATGAATCCACAATCTCAAAGGCTCAGAGACAAGAATGTCACTGCTGAGTTCAGTGAATGTCTCTGGAAATTCAACATGTTCACCACATACAGATACACTTCAAATTGCCGAGTTCAGGAAGTCACTGATGCCTGGATAATCGCGAACCCAGACACTTCGCTCAGTTTCTCAAGTGCTGCAATCACACTATCCACTGGTTCTGCAAAGATCACAGCATTGTCCATGAAATCATGGTCAGTAAACCTTTACTCGCCAACAAAAGCACCTAAGGCGCTGGCTTCCACAACCGCACCCAGCACCCAGTCCATGCAACCATTGAACAGTGGAACAGCCACAACACATTCCTGGTGAATGCCAGTTTTCACTGGGAAAAACTCAGATTCTGCCCCCGTTCTGTTCAGCACTTACAGTCCCTGTGTATAGGCTGGTTATGATGTCCAACAACTTATTTGGGAGTGCACGATTTCTCAGGAAATTCCAGAAATTAGCCCGATCAACTGAATCAAAAGTTTTGTGAAAATTAACATAGGCTGCAAAGAAGCACTGCTGATATTCGCACTTGTTAAAGATCACATGACCAACAGAAAGGTAATATATGACTTCATATTAATGTTTAATAGTAACCACAGGTGTATCTATAATCAATTCCTCAGACTAGCCATTTTAAATGTCCCCTGTGAATAAGCCAGAGCAGGGACAAGTATTTGTGCTACCAATATGTAGACAGGTTCAATTCTCAGTCTCACGACCAGTCTGTGTCCATGGACAAGACACTTCATCTGCATTTTCTCAGTACACCCAGGTGTAAATAGGTACTGGCTGGGCTGGAAAAGTAAGCTGCGATGGACTGCCGTCCTGTTCAGGGTGAATCAGACTCTCATCTGATCCATGCTACAGAATCAGAGAATCAGGGTCTATATATATATATATATAGTTCTCCCAATTTCAACTCAGGGTCACCACAGTTGATTTGGCACAAGTTTTACGCCGGATACCCTTCCTGACGCAACTCCACATTACATGGAGAACAGGCAGGGGTGGCCTTGAACCGGGAACTTTCTGCTTTGAAAGCAATCGCACTTGACAGCTTGGCCACCACGCTGCCCATACACACACACACATATATATATTAAAAAAATCACCCTCTCACCCCCCTC
>OMMV01124034.1:0-11314 GCA_900302635.1 Chatrabus melanurus
CTAGCATTCGCTTTAGCCAACTCCTTCACCACTAACGGAGCCAGCTGGAAAATCAAACGTTTCCCGAACCCCGTGGGGAGGAGGGCCACAACATCATGGCCACCAACAAAACTCAGCAAAGATTGTTCTTGCTCCAGCTTTAATTTCTGGATATTCTGCAGCGTTGCCACAACGGAGCGAATAGCTTCGCTTCGCATCTTTCTCCGCCGCCATTACTGAACTACAACTCACACTGGCGCACGACCTCAACGTCATCGTTCTCAGCCACGCCCTCTGTTCGCTGATTGGACCGACCAGTTTTTGGTCGGAGAAAACGCAAGAACCTACCGAAAACCCAGACTGAGTACTGAAGGGAAATGAAAATTGAGCGGAAGTACGTAGGAGGGCGGAGCCAGGCTAGGTTTCCAGGGGCAAGACTAGAAAATTTTGATGGGGAGGGGAGGAGGCCATTTACAAATAATGTAAAAAAAATAAATAAATAAATAAAACAGTAAAAATTACAGTTCTAGATTCTCGGTAATAACAACAATACAATATTATTGTAATTTATAAGTGAAATATAATGACATATTCATTCTTATTTTGGTTCTGAAAAAGCACCAGAAACTCTCTACAGACACATAGAAATTCTCTCCCCCTATGCTGCCAGAAGAAAAAGTGTGCAACTGTTACTTTTTTCATTACAACTTTTACTTCATTCCTTAACCTGCTAAGCCCTAGCTTAAAAATCATTTCTAAACATTAATGTTTGCACTAAAATACACTTTCGGTCTTGTTTTGTGAATATTAGGGTCTAAACTTGAAAATAAACACCATTGTCCCGTGTTTTTTTGTTTTTGTAGCGGATGAATGTGGCTGTAGTTTTTCGGCCCTTCGGCGATCCGATCGGGCTGATACCCCAGCCACATTATCAAGACTTGTTTTTTTTATTTATAAAAAAAACTTCCTTGGTTTTCATTTTGATTTCATGGTTTTTGGAATTTAATTAAAGGTTAAATGTATTGGAGTCGGAGTTTGGATCTGCTTATTGTATCACCAAGGTTCTGGTAGGAAATGTTCATGATCATGTTGGAACCGAACCAGCCCCTACCTTTAGCGTATCAGTGAGAGGAAGAAAAAGTGATGAGGCCTTTAACTGATATGACTTTCTTGTTATTTGTCAAATTGAAATAACAAATATGTCATTCAAGTTATCAAGACTTTACTCTAAAGCAACTGCAGTTCTTGCGTAATTTTCCAAGATGCTTTGCCACTGATCTAAATGTCATTTTCAAAACTGAAGAAGTCACTTGTATGAGTGATGAAATGCCTTGAAGACTAAACAAGAAGTCCAGTTGACTTTTAGAAAACAGGTAGATATTTCCCGGATGACTAAGAATCATCACCAACATATCATTCATACATATTTTAAAATCTGTACTTAAAAGATAGGCATTCTAATCATTTTTTACCAGGACTAAACCTCCCCAAATATCAGTCAGATATGCTTTTTACTGCTGGGTGAGTAGAAATGGGGTATCAGGTGCAAGTCAGTACTCTAACAACCGGAGTGCCACACCCATTTTCTTGCCAGTTTTAAAAACATTAACTCAAATCTTCCCTGACTTAAGTCAGTCATAAATATTAGAATCACTGGGAAATAGGGCGTATTAATTAATAATTTGCATTTCAGTGTGGATTTAAAGTTATGGTGATATCATATGACGTTCACCTTCGGTACACTTTCTATTTGAGACACAATGACAGGCCACTATTCACTGATCATATTTATGTGGACAGTGCAGCATGTGATGTTTTCATTTGCTTGCCACAATCCAAAGGCGACCTAATCCCCTGAGAGGGGAGACCCTGTCTAAACCCACACTGTCCCAAAGAGAGACACCACGGCTCGGGCCTCATTAACGAACACACACATGCACACAGAGCCCCCTAGGAATGTTTGGGGACATGGTTGTGTCAGCCCCTGAGGGTTAGCAGACTTGCTGTCTCGGGTCAGGTATTTCTGTATGGCAGTGGGTTCTGATGTCACAGGAAGTGTGATTTAAGGTTTGCAGGATGTTTTGTGCAGCAGTATTAATGTGAGTTTTCTTTGTCAAGTTCATGCTCAATAAAAAAATGGAAATGTCAATTTCCGACAATGATTTTAATTTTGCCTTGCACCGGAATTCATTTTTCTGAAATCTGCATCATGGTCTCCCATTTCATCATTTATTATTGTCCTGTCCATTATCTGATACAGCATTAAATCCTCTCTGGGGAGTGAAGAATAATATATGTTGAGATTGTATCAAAATTCAGAAAGAAAGCCATTCCTCTGATTTGCTGTTGAGTAAGTAACACAGAGGAATTTTGGATTGAGTCGATGAGGTGGCCGAAGTATATGAATATGAATATTTCTGATGTGAAATGAATATGAAGTGAACCTGAACACTACAGAGAAAAAAATCAAACATTTTTTGAATCCTGAGTGAGCATAAGATAAACTTAGCACAACGTTCTCATTTTTCTCTTGACAGTATTTGCAAATACAGTTTCTGACCTCCATCCTTTTCTCTCGCCTCAGGTGTCGGGAGGGATATTTGGGGACCGTGTGCCAGTTTCGTGACCCGTGCATCTCCTCACCATGTATGAATGATGCCGTTTGTCGTGCCGTATTCAGAGACAACACCGTGGACTTCAACTGCACGTGCAGATTAGGCTACACTGACCAACGGTGCCTTACACCGGTTGATAATGCCTGTGTCAGCTCGCCGTGTCGCAACGGTGGCACCTGTGAGCTCGAGAACCTGAGGACGTACAAGTGCCGCTGTGCTCCTGGATGGTCAGGTAACACACAGCAGTACTATGAGTGCGGAGCTTCTAAATAATGAGTTATTGTAATCAAACTTCGCCTTTACTTGTTACTTTATATCAAACATAGTTGATGTGCGCTACCGAAAAAGTGGAAAAATGCTCTGCATCGCAAACAGCATGACATGTTTATTTTTCACATTAATGGCAGTACATCTTTATTCTGGGTCTTTAGGCAAACTGTGCAATCAAGCCGACCCCTGTGCCTCCAACCCGTGTGCCAATGGAGGCCAGTGCTCCACCTTTGAGTCCCACTACATCTGTGCCTGCACACCCTTCTTCTATGGACAGACATGCAAACAGGATGTCAATGAGTGCGCCCAGAGCCCATCACCCTGCAGAAATGGTGGCAAGTGCATCAACGAGGTTGGCGGGTATCGATGCCAGTGCCCGCCAGAGTACATGGGTAATCGCTGCGAGAGTCGCTACCTGCCTTGCAATCCATCGCCCTGCTTTAACGGGGGCACCTGCATCCAGAAGGGGGAGACAAACTATGAATGTTCCTGTGTGCCAGGTAGAAAAACTCTAAATATAAAAACTACATAGCTAGGGAGCACAATTTCAGCGTTTTTTTTTTTTTGTTTTAATGAGTAGAAGTATTCCATTTTTGAAAAGTACTAAGGTCAAATGTTCAGATTCTTTTTCTGAGTATGCAGTGGTTCTGGTTAAATGTTTCTAGTTCAAAGATGACATCATTTAAGGAAGGGCCATTTGTGCTTATGTGTGTGCCTGCTTTAGTGTGTACTATGTGTGAAGGAGGGAGTTCAGGAAGGCATCGAGGCTTATCATAAGGAAGTAGTCAAAGGACGACATCCTTTTCACATAGCAGAGCTTTCTGGAACGAAATTCCTGCCCACTGCCTCATCTTTACCACATAGCGTAACTCTGCCACATATTTGTCTCATTTCCACTGAGTCCCATCACAAATCAAACTAACCTGTGTCTTCTTTTGCTTTGCGGAATGTGTCAGGTAATTAGCAGATGTGTCACTGTTAATTATTTGTAATGAAGCTGTTTTACTGTTTCACACACTGCCAGTTGGTCTCAGTAAGTCATGTATTGTAGCAGCTGCATTCCTGCAGAATTCAGAAGTGGAAAACAACACTGGAAATCATTTTAGACTCACAGAAAAGATAAATGGCATTCTTTACAGTGGCAGAGCCTGGTTTTGATTTTCACTTTGCATTACCCAACATGCCACTTGTACAGTCCAGTGGCTGCCCGTTGTGTAACTCTTGCCGAGAGAAGCTGTTATTTCATGGTAAAGTTGCCACAGACCTCAAGAGGATGCAGCTGCCTTCGTTCTTGAGAGGAAAGAGACAGTTGACCACATTTAACTGTTGAGAAGTTGCGCTCCCTACGCTGTGAATGGTGGAATGTTGCTTTGAAATGAGGAGAAATGAGAACCAGCAAATCTGAAGCAGAAATGACTCTGTGAAACAAATCCAACAATACACAAAGAAACTAATTCACGGGAGCGGTTGCTCTTCTTTCCGTCTCACCAGGTTTTACAGGAAAAAACTGCAATTACAATGTTGATGACTGTCCAGGTCATGAGTGTCAGAACGGAGGGACATGTATAGACGGAGTCAACAGCTACAACTGCCAGTGTAAACCAGAATTTACAGGTGTGTGCAGTGATGCTCTTGTAACCTAAATCATCACTGTCAACCTCTTCTATCTTAAGTGTTATATTTGCTTTTACCAAAAGGTTTTATGTCATTTGTAGGCAAGTACAGAAGGATATGCTCAGATTTAAGTGGATTAAGCTTTCTTGAATACGTTCCTGGTTTGCCCACAGGCCAGCTCTGCACAGAGGATGTTGATGAGTGCCAACTGATGCCCAACGCCTGCCAGAACGGCGGCACGTGTCACAACACCTATGGCGGCTACCAGTGCGTGTGTGTGAATGGCTGGACCGGGGACGACTGCAATGAGAACATCGATGACTGTGCCAGCGCTGCCTGCCACCAGGGGTCCACCTGTCACGACCGTGTAGCGTCTTTCTTCTGTGAATGTCCCCATGGCCGCACAGGTCAGAATCTACATAGTGATTACCGGTAGTGCTGCATCAGGAAAAAAAGAATATTGGAAATTGCTGCAGTATTTTCAGTATAAATCCTGAAGTGAAATCGGAGCTTTTCAAAAAAGGCATATTTGGGATATGAAGGACTTTTGTCTGTTCAGGAGTTACAAATTAAAAGTAGAATTGACAAAAGTAGTGAGCACCAAAAGCTAAAGCACTGTGCAATGAATAGCTGCTAAATATCTAAATAAATTTGGTGATGACTATAAAATACTTGTTTTCTTTTCAGGGATTGCCTACAGTTTATAAGAAAATCTGGTTGTATATAATCAGGTGTTTACATTCATTTTATTGTTGAGTGATCATTGGCCACTGTCTTTATTGCCATGTACCGGACAGTACACATACAAAGAAACCAAGTTTGATAATGACGTTTGTGTCTTGATAATTGATTTGTTTCTTTAATGAAACAGAAAAATAAATCACTTTTTTTTTTTTGAATGGGAATGTTTGGATATTTCAAAATCAGATTTTCTGTTAACCTACTGTTGAACAAAAAGAACATCAAACAACATTTTAGCGAAATATGAGGGTCCCTAAAATTTTTATACATTAGTGTTTATCTGTTAGTGCTGATCCTTGGTTTATTTTGTGTTCTCTAGAAGAGATTACACATTCTGTTATTCCTACATTTTTCTGTCCTTATAATTGTTGTCAAGTGATGCTTTCAGTTTTCTTTTACTTGTCATACATCTTTTAATCTACTTATTCTTCCACAGATGTTTTTTTTTTTTTTTTGGACAAATTTTGTTTTCCAACAACGTGATCACAAGTTGTGTCTGTACAAGAATGTAATGCAGCTTCTGATCTGTAGTCTTTACTTCATCAATATCCCATCAGTTTGATTTTCTCATTGTCCATTTCCATTGAATAAAAAATATGGAACATTCACACTTACAAGTGGAAAAAATACCGTTCAAATATGACAATGTCAACGAGACTCAGTTATATAGTTATGATAAGGTGCCAGTTGGATGTGATTCAAGCATTTTAGGAACATTAATAAAAATGACCCAAGAAAAAGTTATATTGATTAGAGCACTGGATACTGTAAAGTCCATCTTCTGCGTTGTGCATCAGGACTGCTGTGTCAACTGAATGACGCCTGCATCAGCAACCCGTGTCAGAAGGGCTCCATCTGTGACACTAATCCCATCAATGGATCCCACTTCTGCACCTGCCCATCAGGCTACGTTGGGGCTTCCTGTGATCAAGATGTGGACGAGTGCTCAATGGGTAAAAACCACACTGCTAAACATCTGTCTGTTTTACATCACATTCCAAAGTGACTGTTAATCACATTCATGCATCGATGTCAGGAGCTTCCATACAAGGTGTTAGAGTGTGAACCGGGAGCAATTTGTAGTTCACAGTCTTGCTCAAGGACGCTTCAACACAGGGATTGCACCTCTAACGTTTACCAGCTGAGCTAGGGTTGGCACATGGAACAATGTATGACGATTTCTTGTGGACAAGAACTGAGAATTTTCAGAAACGTGTAACTGTCACACTAGCGTGATTTTCTGGCTGCCACCTCCTCGAGTTGAACTATTTTGCTGTCAGTGAAAGTTTTTAATTGCCAACTGTTTTATGGAAGCCAAAAGATACGTTCTTTCTTTCCTGTTATTCTGGACGCATTGGTGCCCATAATTAGATATATGCATTTTTATCCTTTTCTTAAAGTGCTGCATAATTAAGGATAGCAGGAAACTTAAAAAAAAAAGTCTTTATTGAAATATGGCTTTCATGTATGTTATGATGTCACAGGAAAAGTTATTCTTTTTTTGTGTGAGATACTGTGGTCATCTGTTCTCATTTTGCACATTTATTTACCTTCAAGATAGCTGTTATATAAAATTCCCACAATACAGTAGGTTCGGTCATTTAATATGTGCTAATCAAGTTGTTCATGATTGGAAAAGGTCCTGCAGTGCAGTCCTAGATTTAGTCAATGAATTACCACCCTAATCATTCCGTTATAATGAAAAATTAAGTTCCTCTTAAATTTGATGCTTGTTTGGTTTTATTTCTATCTTGGCTTGTTACCTAGCCAGAGTGTTGATCTGTTTGAACAGGTTCCAACCCATGTGAGCATGCAGGGAAGTGTATAAACACCAAGGGCTCCTTCCAGTGTAAGTGCCAGCTGGGTTACGTAGGGACGCGCTGTGAGCTGAACATCAATGAGTGCAAATCAAACCCATGTTTGAACGAGGCCACCTGTCTGGATCAAATAGGGAACTTCCAATGCATCTGCATGCCAGGTAAGCCTCGTTGGGGAGTTCACACCATTTGTACTTGTTATATAAATGCCATGAATGTCCTAATACCTGCCAAACACATAGAATAGCTTGATCAAACCTTGTGAATTCTAGAACCTGCAACATTAACCAGTATATACAGATGTACATTCAGTAGCATACTGTACATACACACCAATTAAGAAGTGAAGTTCAAATAAATAGATGAGAACATGCTGTTGTTACTCACAGATAACTCTGCATACATACACATATCTTTACATAACCACTGTGCAGATGTTAAAAGACATTACAGGTGTATATTACAATGTGAAAATGCCTCTGTGTCTTTTCCTCTCTCCTCGTCCTCCCTTGCTAATTGGCCAGGTTATGAGGGGGAGATCTGTGAGATCGATACAGACGAGTGCGCCAGCAGCCCCTGCAAGAACAACGGCAAGTGTATCGACAAGATCAACGCCTTCCACTGCCAGTGCCCCACAGGTGAGGCCAGCATAACGCTGCAGAGGGGGAGGAGGAGGAGGGGCAGCGGGGGGTTTTTACCATAGAACGTTGGGCCATGGGGCATGGATGTTGATCGGTCTTTCTCTCTTTCCCTTTCTCTCTCGCTTAAATGCAAACACACTTGCACATGCACGAACACCATTCTGGACGGGCACACTAATCCCTGCCCTGAGGCTGGCTTTTGCAGGCCCACGTAGCCCAGAACGAACGCAGCAGTGGAGGAGCGGAGGGAGAAACTCTGTAGGGAAAGGCTTGAAGAAGTAACTTTAAAAAACAAAAAAGTTTGTTATCCCTTCCCAAGTCTGATGAGTGGGCAGAAATTTGTGGCTGTAAACATGACTTTTTATTTTAAATGGAACAAAAGAAGCGATAATTATAAAAGGCAGAGTTTGGATTATGCTTTGTGAAGTGATATATTCTGTGTTGTCAAGGAGAATGAGGTATTTGTTTTCGCTATTTTGAGACCCAAGTGTGGCATCGACAACTCCTGGGGAAAATCGTGAAATCACCACATGTAGCGCATGTTCCCTCAGCTGTCTGACTTCATCTCGAACACAGTATGCCCATTAATTCAAATAATCATATTTGATTTATTTCAGGTATGTTTCACTGAGCCAGAATGTTCAGCTATTGAACAAAAGTAATTTGGTGTCAAAGGCCACATTCATATTGCCGGCCCAAATCCAATTTGTAGCATATCCAGATTTTTTGGTAGTCTGAACAACAAAAATACACATGAAACACAATTTTTCCAAATCTGATTCAAGTCAAATACGGAGGTGGTTTCAATCCAGATTGCTATCGGATTTCTACAGATGCATCTCAGTCTGAATGGTCTGATCGCTTCAAAGTGTCCTTTGCCTCACTCGCAACACGACACAAACGACAACAATGTATCAAGAGCGACGGAAGCGATGGATTCAGAGCGCGAAATGCCTGTTTGAGCAGAGTAGCAATGCGCAGAACAGATCTGACAGGCTGTACTGATCTGGTCACGCCATTATTGAGCAGCTGCAACAGCCAACCGTAACGTTTTGGGAGCCAACATGTGTTCGACAGAAATGTCGTCTTCCCCATGGTCGAGTGACGAGGTGGCCTGCCTTCTGGCATTGGGCGCAAGAGCATGTGAGTGGAGCGGAGTGATGAGAATTTCTGCTCATCACCCACGGAGCTGTACTCTCCCCCCGCTCCTCCGCTCACAGTCACTGCAGACCGCTCGACTCATTATAGCTCCCTGCTCCAGTCAATTTTCACCCCACACCAATTAAATTGTTCACCGCTTGCTCTAAAAAAGAAAAAATGATCGGCATGAGATGCATGCCAAACATTACACGGATGCATTCTGGGTCAGTCATGCTTCAGAAGCATGGTGTGAGCGGGTCCGGTACCGCTCCGGTATGTGAAAGTGGAGCAAGACAGAGCAAGAGACTAAGGTGATGCTCCAGTTTTTTTTACAAATATTCCGCTCCACGCTCACGACCGCTCGGCTCACATGCCCTGCTGGGCACTTTGTCATTACTATAGCAACCGATGGATAAGACGGAAAATGAGGATTCCTACACGGACACACAGATCGGATCTGGTCACTTGCTATATATAATGTGGACAGTCACTCAGTGACATCAGATTTGAATCAGATATGCAATAAATCCGATTTGAAGTGGCAGTCTGAATGAAGCCATATTTGTGATTTGTTTATTTGGTACGAAGTAAGAAAGTTTGATGAACATCCTCACGTGTGGTGATTTTTATAATTTTTGCCAGGGGTCGTAGTTGTTTTCCTGCTGCCTCTGTTCTCGGAATGGAATTGGAAAATTGCTGTTTGAAAAAGAAGCATCGATGTGTATTTCAGAGAGCAAGGAAAGAAGAAAGGAAACAAAGATTCTTCAAACTGCCCAAAATTTTTTTAGCTTTTCATTCTTTCATCAGGACCATTGAAGTGGAAGTGAATTTCTTTCTTTCTTTCGTTCTTTCTTTCTTTCTTTCTTGTGGAGGAAAATAGTGGAACTCAGATTTGGGTGGATCAAAGGCAGCCTGGGTGGAGAGAGGCAGGATTCCCCCTGTTGAGAGAAAGAGAAAAATGGAGACAGAGGGACCCCAGGAAATGAAGCTGTGGAATTATACAGAGGGGAATACAGGAATGCACACAAGAGCTTAATGCCTAAGTGAACTCACTGAAAGTGTGTGCCCGACAGTGAGAGAGGGACATGTGTGGGGAATCAGCACAAAGTGACAGCTGTGAAAGTTTTTTTTTTATGTTTTGAGGGTGGATGGAAGGGCGGTGGCAGCCGGTGGTTGTAAGGTTTGAGTCGCACAGACCATTACGCTGACAAAGAGGGGTAAAAAAAAAAAAAAGGAGGAGGGGTCTTAACCACCCTGTTTGAGATGTAAATATGTCCCTGTTACGAGCCAGGCTTCAAGCAAGGGTCCCTTCTTTTCATTTCTGTACATGGAATAACCATGGAAACCCCACTGAGAGCCATGGAAACGGCTCATTCCTGTAGTCTGGGGATAAATCCTCTTTGGCTGTTGAGGTGTTGTTTGCTCCAATGCATATATGCATTTCCATGTTTCACAATTGTCTGTACATACAGTATATGGTAATACTTTCAAGCTCACTTTGGTTTTTTCCCCCCTTTTAATTACTGATATATTTTAGTAACTACACTGTGAAGTGGCTACATTTGAATCACATTTTGGCAAATACACATTCTGTACCACTGAGATTTCTTACAACTTTTTCCCACCACTGTATAAGGGGAGAATCGAAAAGGATGGTGGTACTGTTTTCTCCCTCAGTTGACAACCAGGTGATTTTTCAATTGTTTAAAAACAAACAAAAAAAACCCCAACTTGATACATGTTTTGTAAAGCTGGAACAGTTAGTTTCAGCTTTATAGGAATAGGATAGGAGGAGAATAGGAATAGATTTATTCACACAACACAACACAATTCACAACACAATTAAAATACAATAATGGAGACATGTCTTCTTATAGAAGGAAATATGTGTGAAAGGGTCACCCCAAGGAAGCTATTTAAAGCTTATAATAGGGGGCCCGGGTACCTACACATAACAGAAAGGATATTGGCCAGATATCCTTAGGATACAAGAACATACAAACAAACATGTAATGGACACACAATAGACAATCCCAGAGTCATGATTACCGTAGACTGGTCGGTACGATCATTGTACAATAACATATTTATACATTAGTCGAGAAAAATCGATGGAACAAAATACGAGCATTAATCATATGTGAGATTCTTAATACAGTCAGTGGATTAAACATACATTGATAGAAGTTGCATTTTAAATTTTTTCTTGAAGATGGAGATGGAATGTGACAGTTTTAATTCTTCATCAAGCTCATTCCAAATCTGTGGTCCCCTGCACACAATACTAAAGCTGGTACATTTTAACCTTCGTCTTTTTCCGGTGATTTGGTTTTTGTTCTTAGTGGTATATGTGTGCATAGGATGGAAGATTGGAATGAGGTCACATAGTTTATGGTTTAGTTTATGGACAGTTTGGTACATGACACAAGCATTCTGAAGGTAATTGTATTCAGCAAGCCTCAAAAGATTGTGGCGGTGGAAGAGTATTCTTGTGGGA
>OMMV01124037.1:0-12249 GCA_900302635.1 Chatrabus melanurus
AAAAACAAAAACACGGCAGCCAAACATCACTCCACGCCACTTGGTCCCAGTCCCTCCAGACTCCATTCGACTCCCATGTTTCCTTCCGGACATTTCCTCTGGGGCATGTCGGAGTGAAATCTCCATCCTCACCATCATGAAGTGGCTGACATCCATACGGGCGATGTTACTCGGGGGCAGCCGGAGTGCCCCTGTCACACCTGCTGCCAGCCCCAACATTTCCTCCAAAGCAGATCTGAACGCCAAAAAGGTAAGCTGCAAACAAGATGCAAGGCACTGCAGAATGTCCAGGATAATAGATAAAAACTGAATTTCGAAGTCCACTTAATCACCTCACTTGTGCGTTTTCCAGTCGTTTCTGGCAGCTCCGTGTTTTATGTGCACCTCACGGTGCGTTTCATCTATTTTGGATCATCCGCGCTCATGTTCGTTTTTACAAGCCGTCTAATTATGTTTGGATTTTAATCAGATGAGGAATGTACTGATGGATGGAGGTAACACACTCATATGTGCACAAGTGTAGTCTCCAGGAATCCACGCAAAAAGTCCTGAATGAGATTGTGTTTATTTTCCTTGGATCTGCCTCCTTCCCCGCGCTCACAGCGAGTGTGATTCACCATGCTGCTGAATGAACATTGCTGTACGCCCCTTACTGTAAAAGAATAGATTTTTTTCACCATAAAAATTCAATCAGCTACATGTTCTCCAGGTCCGCTCATAAATGTCTGGACATGGTGTGTTTATGCTTTTAAGCAAAGTGCACAACAGCTGTAGAGAGTGTGTGTTTGCATGAAATTAGTGACTTTGCTGGACACTTTCCTGCAATATATCTGCAAGCCTCCACAGCCTCTTGGTTTTTTTTTAAGCATGGCTATCACGCACTGTGGGCTGGAAAAGGAACAATATCGAAATGATCAATTTTGCGTGTCACTGCTGAGTGCCACAATTCTTCGTGTGTGAAGAATCTACCCTCGCTGCGTTTCATGAGCAGAATGCGGCACAAAAGTTTGCCGGTCTGTCCTTGAGTATCTTCGCTGGAACGTTGATGAAATGTCTGAAATGATGGTTTAGTTGTTTCAATCACACCGGGCTCAGCGCTGTGCAAAAGACGAGCAATGAGAGCACAGCGTAGTTCTGTATTTCTGCACGTTTGTCTCGTGGTGAATTGGCTTGTGCTTTGCTTTATGGCGTCATCCTGAAAAGTCTGCTTGGCCATTTTTGCCGTCTTTGCACACACTTTAAAAAACTACCCGAAAAAAAAACAATGCTCAATAAAGTGACCATGAGCGCCCCTGTTGGTCAATTTTACTTATTTTTGGCCGCTCCTTTATAGCAGATCAGCTCACAAATCTGCCACTGTATGGTCATCTTCAAATTCAAGACTTAACTGATCTCAATGACGTGAGACTTGCCACTTTTGGAGTACATTGGGAGTGTTTAGATACCAAACATGTTATGAGTGTGTGATTCCAGTTTGTCATGTCAGATTCATGTCAAGTGGCATAAGTTCGCCAGTACTGAGGCAAGTCGATGAGGTCGAGTGGCCCCGCTCAGGTCTGCATGAGGTAAATTTCATTAGGTACTTGCGTTACTTGGATTTATGTGGCCTTCAGTGCATCACAAGTACTACACACGTGCAAGAAGCAAAGATGCTGTACTTGACAAGAAATTGGCGCCAGTATGCTGCACATGTATGGAACGTGTCCACCTGTGAGACGGCTATAAACAGAATCGTTAACGCAGCGAGCGGACTTTTCCTCCCTACTGTCCATGTCCGCCTCCAATTTGATGTGCATTTGCTCCTTCACTCCTTAAACAGACGTAAGCTGGCTTTTCTGCTACTACAGAAAAATATCCTAATGTGCAAACATTTGGCATTTAAATATGCTTACACCCGATGCATGCAACCTCAAGCATATTATTAAAAAAATGCAGTTTAAAGCTGTTTTTTTTTTTTTAAAGGTGGTTTGTGTATCGTCATCTGTAATTCCTGCAGTTCCTTTGGATGGCATGAGAACAGCTGAAAGCAACTATCAAACTCGAATGCCTATGCCCGTTACGTGTTCCTTTTCAGTCTGGTGTGGCTTTGGTGGTTTGCTTCGCTTACTTTTGTTGAAAAAGTCCAGATGATTTAGTGGAGTGATTACTTCCTCATCTAGGGCCCAGACAGAATTTGGGGCCACAGACTAAGAATTTGTGTAATTCTTCCCACACTAATAGTAGAAAATGAGGGCAGAGTAATATTGGATTGCCTAATATTTACACCGGGAATCTCTCTAACCATCACTTGGTGATTGATGAGCGGGTTATGCCCCAATTATCCAGTCTCAGGAAATCACTGAGAGCTGGCAAGACGAGTTGCGATGTTGTGTCTTTTCTCAAACAACCACAATTGGTGACAGAAGATGCAGAGGAGGTGAAGAGAGAGCGCCAGGTGGACGTAGTTTCTGCAGCAGTGCAGTGTGATGGTATTCCCTAGCAATGCAAAGTCAGAGTGCTTTTGACTTGTAATTATACCTATACTTATTATTATCAAGTCAAGTCTGGGAGCATGCGCCGGTGCCGCACGTCGCCGCATCCACCGCATCCGCAGAACCGCCCCATGTCCTGGATGGCAACCACCCAGGCAGACAAACTGTCCAACCGCACCTCTTGAAAGTAACCATTTGTCTGCCGCAACCAGGTGAAACCTGGGCATCTCCTTGGCCTTCTCCAGCCGCTGGGGTCCTCAACACTGAGGCACCTGTGTGCTGGATCGTGGCCCGAGAAACACTCCACATGGCCAAAATGACACTCCCTCACAATGCAAGTGGTATTCCTAATCTGAGTTTCCCGAAGTAACCGCTTGTTTGACTCAGTCATTCCAGCTGAAACTGAAACAATAAATGAAAAACAAACAATAGAGAGTAGAAGACTGTAATTGCCTCAAAAAGAGCAGCACCATTTCTGGAGGGTCTATTTTATTTCAATCGAGACCACATAAAACAGATGGACACAAATTCAAACCACCCACTAGGCAAAAACGATAAAGCTACGTAGTAGATAAAAATTAAATCCCACTGAAACGGCCATCTCAGAGGAAAATCGGAGCCTTTGGATGTGAAGTGAGCTCGAGTGTGGAGAGGAAACAACAGTTCGTCCTTGAGTTGCTTCTTTGATTTCTTTATCAGTTCCCTGGCAGATAAGACGGGAAGTGTTCCGAACAGATGTGTACTGGTCGGAGAGAGTCGCCTTTGTGTTATCGCTGGATAAATGTGCCATGAATCACACACTGCTATTGGGTTTTTCCAGTCGGACCTCTGTTTAATCCTCTTCATAGCCATGCCCTTGTACCTCAAAGGTCAACACCTGCGCATAATTAAAATCGTAAACTGTGAGATTCTTGGCGTATATTTAGTATCTGGCTCTGAACAACGTTTGCCTGGATGACCTGTCAGGAAACGTGAATAGACGGTGCTTTGACACTCAAACTTTCTTTTGTTTCTGCAGGTGGTGTTTCCTTTGTTCAGTCATGTTGAAAGGCATGAGCAAACATTACGATTGTTGGGCTGACTACGTTCGTGTGTGTTGATTGATTTAAGGTGCACTGAGTCTGTTCCAGTCTTGGTTAGTTGGTGGAATATACAGAGGGAATGATATACTGAGAAAACCATTTGAGTCAGGCATATCATATATTGATTTTTAATTGTGAAATCTGATATATTTTACAATGTGTACAATTTATTGGTTTGTTTGTGTTTGTTTATTGCTCGTTGGCCCGTCTTTGAAATTTGATAAATAAAAGCCCATGGTTGGGTCCATACTAAATACTGTGAATTTATTTTAAATGTTTTCACACATGTCTTTGTATTTTGCTTGGTTGGTTGTTTGGTTTGTTTGTCCGATTAAGGGAGTTTATCCAGGAATTTTTTTTTCACTTAACCCTTTCAATACTGAATACAGTACTTTAAATTAAAGTTATCTATTGGGTATAAATGTCAATTTTGTGATCAAAAATATCATTACCCATAATGCCCTGGGATCAAAGTGCTCTCCAAGCATAAAAGAAGTGCTCCTATAATCCGGAATAGGTCCAAATGCATGGGATTATGGGATGCTTATGTCCCAACAGGACACATGGAAAAAATTTTGGTAGTACTGAAAGGGCTGAAGAAATGGGGGGAAAATTCCTGTATCCACCCCTTAATTGAATCTGCTCCAAAAGTTAATGGTTTCTTCCTTGGCCCATTCCCCACTCTTCCACCAAGTTTCAAGAAAGTCGGTTCAGTAGTCTTTGCGTAATCCTGCTAACAAACAAACCAACAGACAAACAAACACACAGTTGAAAACATAACTTCCTTGGCAAAGGTAAATAAAGTAAAATTTTTAAAAAATAGGCATATGTAAAGTGCTAATATCTAAGAATATGTGAGATTTGGTTTGCTGGCAGAGGTATGCGCTCTCCTCGTGCCATTCTAGTTTTAGTGATGGTACGATTACATCCCAGTGAAAGGGGACGTTGGTCAAGATTGTTGGTGGAACGTTGCGGCGACAGATTCCACAAGCACACCGTTTCAGTGTTCCGTTAATTCGAGTTTGTGGAGTTGATACCGCCCAGGCAACATGAGTAATGCATAAAGACACCGCAACAACACCGTCTGTAAATTAGCTTAGTCACGGAGCACAGATGGCACATGGAAACCATGATACACCGTATTGACAGACACACCCCACCTTGATTGTCTGTGTTTCCCGTCACACTGGTTCTTTCTCTCCACCTCTGGTTCCGCTGGTCTGGAAAACCGTCGGCTTCAGTCTTCAGCTGACTCTGCCATCCACCCTTTCACGGTGGAGTCCCTTGGTCAGCCCGCCGACTGAGGTTGGTCCTTTTGTCCCTTCAGTTGGGTCATGTGCTCTTCCGAACCCAAGCTTTCTGATTCCGCTGTCGTCAAGGCTATCTGATCTTGTTGTCAGTGTGCGTTGTGTGTTGGTGTGTGTCCTTCCTCTCTGGCGCACCCCTGGTGCCTGTCTCTGGTGTGTTTTGCATCACTGGTGTTCTGTTAATCCTTGTCTCCCCCCCAACATGTAGACCTGGGTTTGAATCCCGGTCATGCTATCTGTCTATACCCTTGGAAAAGGCATTTTTTCAGTTCACCCAGCTGTAAATGGGTACCGGCCTTGGTTGGGGAAGTAACCTGCACAGGACTAGTGTCCCGTTCAGGGGGAGTCTTAGAATCTCATCCACTTCACTCTCTGGAATCCAGAGATGAGCGCTAGCACCAACGGGCCTCAGAGCCTACGTAAGACTTACGTCTTCTTCCCGGACATTGAGGTTTTGTCCGGTTCAGTGAAGACGTGCGCTTTTACACACAAGGCAGCGCCACGAAAAGGGTAGTGAATCAGTCTTCATCTGTCAGACAGGACTGGTTGCATGCTCTGTGAACCATCACATCCACTTCCAGAACCTGCCTCATGACTTCCAACCTCATAATGTGACCGCCACAGATTTTACAACTTCTACAAATATTTTAGACCAACATGCCCTCATGAGCGCGAATGGTATCATGATTTAAATGACGTGGACCCCGGGCATAAAAATGACATCTGCATCGGGTGCAAACTAGTGTTGCTTTGTGCCGGGTTGTGCTCAATAGGACCCTCACTGCTGGCACTGCAGAGCCTCAATAACTAGTCCAGTAGCCTCTCTCTTTCTTTATTTCTATCATCACTTTCATAGGTCACTCGCTTTGTGTTTACTTCTTTCTTTCCTTCCTCTCGGCCCCTTCAGTTTCTGCGTCTGAATTCTCTCTCTCTCTCTTCACAACTTTTTAGTGTTGATCTCTTGCCAGAGCCCTACTTGCCATCCATCCGTTCCGCTAATCATTTATCCTGCGAGTTTACGCACACACTTGTACGCTAGCGTGCTAACGCAGTCAATCAAGCGTGAAGCCGTGTCGGCTCGCATGAAGCCATTCACTGATATGTGTCTTTGGACCTGTCAGAAGCTGTCGCTTCCTCTTTTTTCTTTTGCTCATCTCTTCAATGCAGCTCAACAAGTTGCACTTCAAGCCGGCCGGTCGGCACAAACGCACCTGTCCCAATTTCAATCAGAAGCGAGCAAACGGCATATCCCACACACACCATCCGCTTCAGAGAGAAATGGGCAAAAAGAGGAAGCGAGGGGAGACTGGGAGTAAAGAGGGACGAACAGAAAGTTATGCAATGCGTTATTTTTGGGATAGCCGAAATAAATCGCTCCACTTATGAGTTAATAGAGTTCTGGAAGTCTGCGAGCGCGATATCCCCCACCTGTACTGCACTGGCAGACCAGCAGCAGCTAAGAACGCGATAGCGTTTCTCACATCACTCTCTCTGCTGAATCATATCTCTCTGCTCCATATTCTCCTCTGTCTGCTTTCATTTGCGCCTTACTTTGAAAAATCTTTTACCTCCGTGTTAACTGAAGTCAGCTAATGTGAGCCGTCTCACTCCTCTGTACCAAAAGCTGCCTCATTGTCGAGCGAAGTTATTTATCCAAACGTGTATGACGTCCAAGTTCCAATTAAATCACAAAACGCATCCTTTCTCGACTTCAATCAGCCAACTCCTCTCACGTATTTTAGTATTTCTTGAAGCGGAGCAGACGCCGTTTGCATGAAGGCCTCCCGGCAGCAGGCTGTACAATCAGCCATTTGTAATGTCAGGACTGATGCGGCGAGCAACCAAATCCATGCTTAGGTAATCAACCAACATGCGAGCTTGATGGACAGTTCCTCGTAAAGTCAGCTGGCGACAATGCACAGCCTGCTCTCATGAAAAATTCACACGGCAAAGTAATGGAGAAAAATTCATACGTGTTCGTGCATATTTTTGAGCCGGAATTCGTACCCATTCCGCATATTTTCTGCCGGGAGGCGGAAACACAAGCGCGCGTTTCTGAACGTCTAATGTGAAACATTGCACATGCGTGGCACGTGTGTGCAAAAATTCATAGGAATATGCACGAAATATCGTAATTTTGTCCCACACCATGCGAAATGCGTCATAAGAATATGCTGCAATGCGACAGCTGCTTCATATGTGAATGTAAAACAGGAAAAAAAAAGGAAATCAGACATGTGGAATTTGTGGGAAAGTAAACTTCAGAACTTTTTTTGCTGGAAAATATCACTGTCAAACATTTGTGGGTTTTGCTTGTATATGGTAAGAAAAGCAACACCGCTTTTGACTGAGGATCCTTGAGTTTCTTAGGGAGTTGAATAGATAGAATAAAGTTGAGGTTTTTGCATTTTTTTCATATATATATATATATATTTAATACAGCGCCAAACGTTTGCAAGCAAATTCATCTACGTTGGCCCATCTACGGGCCTTTTTGATTCTAGGAAGAAGCCTCAAGCAGACCAGACTCTGTGGGGTGACCATGTGATTTGACCATACTAACAAAAACAAAACGACGAAATAAAATAAAAAGGACAACAAACATGCAGAGACAAAAATGTTGCAGCGAAGCAACCATGTACAAGTGCATCTAAAGAAAAAATTCCTTCTTGAGTCTCCCAGGTTGACATTTGTGGAGCCACAGTTAGTTAGCGAGTTCTGTGAGCTCAGAAGTCATACTACTGCTGTAAGATCACACAGCGGTTTGTTAAAACTGATATCGGGGGGAAATGTGACGTGGAGTAATTGTGTGCTGGACAGTTAGAGGGCAATGTTGTTTTTATTCCTCCAGTAACAACAGGTGGCGCTGTAATATTTGCTTTGCTCTGCAGGAACATGTTAGATTAATTGTTAATTATAACACGTTGCCAGGGCAACAGCTAGTTCCAAGCTCCGCAGGGAAAAAAAAAACTCACAGTGGGACGTGATTCATTTGGGTTTCACACTCGATGCCTGCCCAAGAATACTTCAAATGAGCCGTGCAATAACTGCAGGCCCCCGTGGTCACGTAAGCGATGCAAAATGTTCGATTGTTATTTGTAACATTTTGTGCAGAGCGCACTGTGTTTATAAAGTCGTTCTGTCTGCCGTTGCAGGAAAAATAGTATTTCAGGTTTTTTAAATTTTTTTAATCAAGCAAAATGTAATTTTGCCAAGGCTGCCAGCTCGATGCAAACGTGCGGCTGGGGGGAGAGAAAAAAGGACAGAGCCACAAGAAACGCATCAGTCATCGCTGACAGAAATGCCCGACTGTCTCATGCCGCGTTACTCAACCAGAGTGGACATTATTTGAGCTGGCACACAGAATGTTGGCTGGCATAAACAGCAAAACATCCAAACACCATAATCACAATCATATACAAGTTAGCCAACCGCTTATTATAAGACACTCATAGCAGAGTCTCCGCCTGTGTGAGCAGAGAGAGAGAGGGAGAGAGAGGGGAAAAAAGCGCTGACGGGATTGCATAAAAGCCGAATTTGACTGTTATTTTAAAACATGTAAGTGTGTATATTTTGAATTGTGTCCAACCCAAATTTGCTCTTGATCTTTGACCAGTAGGAAGCTTTGAAATCTACAGGGGGGGGCTTTTATTGTGAAACACAGATGCAGGAAGTGTGGATTGTCACCAGTTTTACCTTAATTGCACCTGATGACACTGAATGATGATAATGGTGAAATGTGTATTTTTTAAAAAAAAATCTGTTTGATGTGCAGGGCTCGAAATAATTTATTTTTCAGTTACCTGCAAAATTGCAAGTTGTCAAATTTTTTTCTGCAATTTGGAAAAACTTTCTGCAAATACCGACGTTGCTGTTCCTGGCCTACTACAACCCTCTCAACCTGATGAAGCCTATATTATCATCATTCATAGCTTTGTAAGTCTTAAGAATGGACTTTACATTGTGTAAATTAGAGTCTGTGATTAATTTAATGTTCAAAGCATCTTCTCATCAAACAGTATTATAAACAAGCAAGACTAAGCACTGATGCAATTTGTTTAATTAAACTTTTAATCTGCATAAAAAATATTGGCACTGTCCAAAAGCAGTAAATATAAAGTAATGAATATAAAAACCATTGAATAAGAAGGTGTGTCCAAACTTTTGACTGGTACTGTACATACGCTGCACATATGTTAAAATGAATTTTGACAGTTATGGTGTAAAAAAACAAAAAAAAAAACATGTTACAACTGTTTCCCAGTCTCCCCTGCTCTACAGACGCTGAGCGTTCAGCCATTTATTTTACGTTGCTGTGCGAGGACTTTTTCAAAACTTGGATCCTAACCGATATAGAGACATATGGAAATACAAAACGAAGAAGGAATACATAGTTGGCTTATCAAAGAACAAAAACGGAAACTGTTAAATGTTAAAATGCGCATGAGTCCGAGGTAAAAAAAAAAAAAACTGTTTTCAAAACCACAAACTATTTGTATTTGTTTGTACTGGTATTTTAAAAATACAGTGTTGTGTGATAGGTTACATTTTATGAGGGTACCTAAACAGAAAGGGTTATTTTTATGGTGCGCGTTCCCGAGACACACGTGCTGTTCTCGGCGTAACAGCAGCAGCGAAAATTGATGCCATGAATCTTGAATTAGGTGTGTTTTGATGAAGTTAAGCAAAGTCACCAGGAAAAACAGAAGAATAGAACCCAATTATGAAAATTAGTATGATGGCGCAGAGCCATTGTTCAGTTCTTTGGGGAGAGCCCTACAGCTTGGGCGGAAACTAACGAT
This sequence comes from Chatrabus melanurus, assembly GCA_900302635.1. Classification (NCBI taxonomy): domain Eukaryota; kingdom Metazoa; phylum Chordata; class Actinopteri; order Batrachoidiformes; family Batrachoididae; genus Chatrabus; species Chatrabus melanurus. Next base: position 9,663 of record OMMV01124037.1, read on the forward strand.
GACTGGCGAGGTAGCTGCTGGGCTTTCCGAAGTTTTTTTGCCTGCAAAATTGCAAGTTGTTTATATTTTTTTCTGCAACCTCGATAATTTTTCTGCCAGTTGCAGGTTGCAGGTGGGTATTTCAAGCCCTGATGTGGGAATGAAAAATGGACCTGTCCATTTCAGCCTGTAATGCGAACGCGGCCGACTTGCCTTGCCGTGGATCATTCATCAATTTCCTTGCATGTTTATTACTCCTCCCAAATGTATAAATGTTCTGATTCGTTATGATGCCGATTTGAGTTTTCATATTGATCTCCAGGAATGAATTCTTGCCACCAGGCTGATATTTATAATTCTCCTATTCGAGATCATGTGCCGCTGTTTGGGCAAAACCTCCACAACACGTACACAGCGAGCTCACACGGGCGCACAGATCCCGCATGGAGTAATGAGTTTTATGCCCGACTGATTTATGCATTTAAAATGTGGCTACATTGTCCTTTATCTGTCCACAATGAGATAACAGAAAACACATCAGCCACCTGACAGACGCAGACGTTACAATGCAGCCTCGCTCTGCATCACCGTGGAAAGGTCATCCACCTCACCCCCTCCCACTCAGTGGTAATTACTTTGCTTAAAGGACGAGGAAAAAAAAAAATTTTTTGTTTGCATGTGATAGAAATGGAAATGAAGTGAAAGGAGCGACACACACACACACACAAAGGTATCAAATTACTTTCATATCCTGCAACAGTAGAAGTTGCATAACCACTCAACCACAGTGTAGGCTCTCATCACTGTCTGACATGTTTGACGAGACATACTGTGCAAGCCCCAGCTTCCTCCCGGCACAAAGCAGCGCACAAATTTCCAACTAACGCAGTTGTCATTATCGAGCCTGCGCTCACGTTCTTGAAATATTGAGTGCAGTTGCGCTCGTTTGTGCACCCACGGGTGTGTGGTCTTAAAATTAGCCCTGCATCCGATACTTGGTATGTATTTGATGTCGGTTAGTACATACTACCCAACCGTCACTGTAGTACGCACTAGAAGTAAGCGAGCGAGCTGTGGGGACACAATTCCGATGTCCTTTGACACGGATCTTCACAGATGACATGTGCACATACCCAAAAATGTTTATTTTGAAATGCAACAGTTCCAGATGTATATTTGTACAATGCTATGGCCCCTTGGACGCCGCTACCGTTTTCATGTATATCTGCTGTTTTCTTTGAATTTTCCCGGGAAGTTCTTCTTCTTCGGTAAAGGTGCAACCTCACCTAGTTGTTCGGACCAACGTAGACTAACGTATTTGGACTCCGACGGTCTACGCTGATGAACGTCAATCGCGTCCAAAAGTTTTCAACATGTTTAAAATTTCTGCCCGTTTGCCGATGTACCTTGGAGACCGTTGCAGAACATTAATCTCCGCTATGACCAAGTTCCCTACACCAGCCTCTGCTAGCCTCCGCTAGCCTACGTCACTAGTGTGATCGTCTACGCTGGCTAACGTTTGGGTGCTGCTTCGCCCTGCCTGCTCAGAATCACTGGAAAGTGGTGTGTCGACCTCCCCGCACGTTGCCACGTTGGCAAAAGTCCCACTTGTTCTAATGGCACGCTGGCCAACGCCCACCTCCACTGGCCTCCGCTAGCACCACGTTGTGGAACACCGAGCTTCACTTAGAGCTTAGAGCTTCACTACCAAACTCCGGTAATGTGATTTTTGTTGACGTTGGGCCAATTTTCTCGACTTTGCCCTGCATTCAGCAAACGCTGGGTTAAACCTTATAGTGAGATTGCACCTTTACTAGGCTCCAGCTGCATCATGGGATAGTGTAGTGTAGTCCGTTTGCACACTATGGTGGTAGAAGATCCAGGTACTGTTCAACTACTACTAAATGCATACTGACTATTCTGGCACCCTACGGATTGTGACGTACTGCTTTTTGCTGACTATACAGTAATCTGATATGAGTATTCGGATGTAGCCTCAATGTGGTCAGGCACAGTGTGGGTGCAGGAAGTGATTGTGCCCTAGACCAGTTTTTCTGGTATTTATACGACGAAATATTGAGATACGCCTTACATAGGCAGGTTCACACCACGCATACATTCTGCTGGTACACACAGAGCACTGGCACCAATGAGCTTTATTTCTTCTTCTTATTGCAGAGCCTTTATCAAGCATATACATTGGATTGACTTTCATGCAGTGTGCAAGTGTATTATTTAGGAAAATTCAAGAATCTGATCGGGACAGATACTCGATATTAAGTGACTTGGATTGGGGGCAAAAAAATCTTGACGAGGACGTCCGTAGTTATAGCTTGCATGTAGGCACACTTTTACAGTAAAAATATGCTATTAGTACAGAAGACAAATCCCATAACGACAAGCTGCACAGCTATTTGGTATTGTAGTAGCAAAATAGCAGACCTCTGAATTGCATTAGATTCCCATTCGTCAATAATTGAACAATGTGCTACACAAATACTGGTCCCTGTGATAGCTATATTATAATGTGGCACATATCTAATGGTGAGTCCTACCTGACCGCTGTGTCTGACAAATCTCCAAATAATTAGATTTTCTTGGCATCGAT
>OMMV01124039.1:6842-19456 GCA_900302635.1 Chatrabus melanurus
ATCACTCCAAGAGAGCACAGTCTCCTGTTCTGTGTCCGAGCGAGAGGCTCGGGAGCTGAATGTTGAGTTTGGCTGGCAGGGCCCCAGTGCACCCCCCCCAAATCTCTGCAGGAGAAAGGGTCTGTATTTAGGGTGCGAGACCCTTAATCCAGAGGGTTTGATAAAAATTAAAAAAAACATTTAAAAAAGAGCCCTGCACTTCCTCTGGCGTGGGAGCTTCCGCTGGGCCCCGCGGGCACGGTGTGGGTGCCAATACAAACACGCAACAATAATATACGTCAGCATTACAATGGAAGAGACAACAGACGCACAATCATGACAGACCAGTGAAAGAAAGAGGGAGAATCAAAACAAAGGTGTAAACTGTCTTTACAGTGGAGCCAATCCAAACACGCAGCCTGTGCACACAGTACATACACACACACACAGCAGGAGCAGCGAGGACACCGTGCACACTCACATGCATGCCAGGAGTAGCAAGGAAAATGCTATGCACACTCACACACACCAGGAGCATTGAGGAAAACACCGTGCATGTTCACACGCTCACCACGAGCAGCAAGGAAAAGACCGTGCACACTCACACGCACGCCAGGAGTAGCAAAGAAAATGCCATGCACGCTCACATGCACACCATGAGCAGCAAGAAAAAGACCATGCACACACACGCCAAGAGCAGCGAGGAAAAGGCCGTGCATGTTCACACGCACTCCACGAGCAGCAAGGAAAATGCCACGTGCGCTCACATGCACACCAGGAGCAGTGAGGAAAACACTGTGCACGCTCACGCACACCAGGAGCAGCAGGAAAACACCGTGCACGCTCACACACACCAGGAGCAGCAGGAAAACACCGTGCACGCTCACACACACCAGGAGCAGCAGGAAAACACCGTGCACGCTCACATGCACACCATAGCCAATGTGTAGCATGAAGCAAAGCCCGTGAGCACTGCAGGAAGAAGAATGTGACGCTAAATGAAAATTTCAATGCAAAAGTCATTTCACAAGCTGTGAACAGTCCAAGAGGCGAAACCACAAAGCCTCTTTCTTGGTGCCACGTCTCTCTAAATGGCCCCAAAAGGCCTCCTGGAGAATTTTGAAACTGTATTCAACAGCATTTAATGAGGACGCAGAAAACGTGAAGAAGACGTGAGCACCAGGACAAGACGACATTAAATATTGCTCAGATACACATCATCATCTTGCAAACATCTTTATACTGACGCTGTGATTGTGTTTGTACAGATTTACAGTAAAGTCCAGGCTGATGATGTTGCAAAGGTTCCAGGTTGGTTAATGGTTGTTTTTCCCAAACACACACTGTGGAGTCAAAGGCATGTTTTGGATGTCTGAAAGGGGCTTTAGAGTGGACTAATCCTATCATCTCATAGGCTTAGGAGCCACTTTTAGCACTGAGATGCCTGTGAATTGCAGACAAAGTCCTTACAGTTACGGCGGCCTCCACATTATTTTAGGACTTTCTCCTAAATTGGTCAGGTGGGAGGAGTTTAGTGAAAAGGCCGCTTGTTTCATCATACACGGAGATGACGCACTCTCTGCAATTCCATCCCTGGCAGCGCTCGTGCTCCGACTGTGAAGGAAAATGAATATAAAAGCTGATATCTGCAAAAATGTTCTTTCCCAAAACACAGATTTCCCTCTTATTTACCAGAAAAATCGATCATATTTACCACGACAGTTTCAACCGTGAGACCTTTACTGACAGTTATGTCAGCATGTGCAGAATATTATTCCATATTTCTGTTTGGGGAAACCTCGAGCGTGGTGTGTCTTCTTCGGGGCTTTCTGCCCGTGTGTTCACACAGACACGTATCATCCACAGCAACAGGCAGCAACGATTAATGCAAAACAACAACAATAAATCCATGTACCCAGCCTGAAGCTGTGCACGTAGAGATGTGTTATTACTATACAAAATCAACAACACGGATGTGAAAACTAGGATCTAACTAGCAGCTCATCAGAAAACTCAGAGAACCAGCACTTTACTTTCCAGTAGTGATGTGTTGTTTGTCAACAAACAAACATAAAAACAGGCTGAGGGCCCTATCTTGACGATCTCTGGCGCACGGTCTAAAATGCAGAGCAAATGTGCTTTTGGGGTGTGTTCAACTCCACTTAGTTATTTAGAGTGCACGTAATCTGTGCACAAAGTAAGGTGCAGGGCGTAAAGGGGTTGGATTTAATCTCTTAATAATTAGTTTTGGGTGTGTTTTAGGTAGAGTTGCAAAAATTCATTGATTAAGCAATTACTAAATTAATCACCAACTATTTTGATCATTGATTAATCATTTTGAGTCTTTTTTTTCTTTAAACAGTCCAAATTCTAATTTCAGCTTCTTAAATGTGAATATTTTCTCTTTTTTACATTATTTTATCATATTTTTTCTTTTTTAGTTTCTTTACTTCTCTCTGATAGTAAACTGAATACATTTGGGTTGTAAACAAAACCAGACATTTGAGGGCATCATCTTGGGTTTTGGGAAACACTGGTTGACATTTTTCACCATTTTATGACATTTTTGGACCAAACAACTAATCCATTAATTGTTGAGAAAATAATCGGCAGATTAAGCAACAATGAAAATAATAAACCAATTAGAGTGTCACATCTGTCAACCTTTAAGAGCCAGGTGCACTGGAACCTGGTGTTCTGCTGTTTCTACAGCAGACACAAGTGAGTGGTTTTCTGGTGAGTTCATGGAATTGCAGCAACCAATCAAAGTGCACCAGCACAGAGCAGCTACCAAAGCTCCCTGGGGTGAAGCAATGAAACAAGTGAACAAGTGAGTTATCAGGGAGAGAGCCAGTGCAGCAAAGGACTGAGTCGAGGAGCTACTCTAGGAGAGTGAAGGAGAGACTGGAAACAGGTTGATGAAAGCCTGCCTTTATTGCTGCACAGCTGCAGATATGCAAACAACTGTGTGCCTCATCACATTTATAGTACGCCAATGGGGGCAGCAGTAGATACAGTACCAGAAAGCACAGTATGAAAGAAGGCCAGAAGAAGCAGGGGGTTTTCTGCCTGTTAGCATATGCTGCATTCCATTTACCTCAGAACGGCATCACACCCGAGGTAAACGCGTTCCATTTGCCACACAGCACCGCAAGTCAGAAAATAAGCTGGACGCCGCCAAGATTTTGGCGTACAGAGCACTACAAAAAATATGCGGCCCACCAAAGAGACCTTTTGGAAGAGAACAAATGGTGCAGAAGTTACGTTAGGGTTTCAATTTACTTCTCGGCTTGTAGCGCGGTGTAGGCGGTCATCTACCGGGTTAGCCAATATTAGCCGCACCAGTTGATAACCAACACATTACGGGGTATTTCACGCATAAAAATGCAGCAGCAACATGTCCACAGACAGCAGTAGGACAGTACTGTGTGCACGATTTATTAAATTGGACAAAAAAAAGACAAAAGTGCTAAAAACAGTAAAAACTACAACTTTCACTGCTGCTGCTGGGAGCAGCCATCTTTGATTGTGAACTCGGGGTACGAAGGGTTTGTACGAGTTGACGAGTTGTCAATTCCCACTTCAGGGGGCATTCCTGGGAAAATCCGACCTTTGAGTACAAATGGAACGCACCAATAGTGTCGCATTTTCTCTCTCCCGGGAAGATAATATCTATATGAAAGCTGCTATCTGGGGTTCTGTGATAATTATCTGCATGGATGTCTGATGGAAACACTGAACTCCTCAGATTTCTTCATTACTTTGTTGAGGTTTAAGCCCACTGAGCAGTAGAGACAACGTACTGTTACAAGTCGGCCGAGATGCACATCAGAGCATCATAAAGACTCTGCACCGCATAATTACCCATAATGCTCTTCTCTGCGTCAGAAGGAAGCAACGTAGACGTGCAGCAGCGCAGAGGTAAATCCAGACGTTTAAATCATTCCTGCTCAGGCTGATAAATCACAAATGTGGCAACGCATAAATTCTCCTGAGCCATGACAGAAGTTAATGGACTTTCTCCTCCGAGAAGCCGAGCGTCAGACTGGACAGAAAGATTGAAAGTGAGCTGAACGAGTGACAAAGAACGTCATTTCTTCAGGAAGTAGTCGTGGCGTATAATTAACCCGAACACGTCAACGAACGAGGAGCCAAATGATCCGCTCCTTTAAGTCAAGGATTTATAAAGGTTCTCTTCAGACAATCATTTTTGCCATTTTCCAGTGAGACAAGTCCCGCCCACCTGGCCCCAGAACAGTCTAAAATCACCCGAGAGAACTGAAAGTGGGTCCAACATGGAGCTCGGTGCTGGATCGAGGCTGAACGGTCTTTCAGCAGCAGAGCGCATTCGGCTCACAGCTCAGCGTTAATAAGAATTATGAGCAGCGACACAATTACAAAGCAGAATAACATCAAAACATCGCACAGCACAAAGGGCTCCAGCACCGAGCTGGAATACGTCCTGATGTACGAAGTCCACCAACGCTAAGCAACGCCGACAGTGCCAAGAGTGTGTGTGTGTGTGTGTGTGCGTGTGTGCACACATGCACTCGGTCCAGGAGGAAGTATGCCTAATGTGGGAGAGAACCAGTGAATCCAACGTGGCCACGAGCCAGTGTCAGCGGCCCCGCCTCGGAGAATTATCCCGTCACACTGCTCCAGTTCTGCAGGAGCCGAGCTGCTTTTAAGCTCAGGGACGGACTCTTTCAGCTGGTTTCTCAGGAGTGGGTGCAGACAGGCGGCTGGATGCGTGGCAGCTCAGCCTGCTGCACAAATGAGGCTGTAGTCCAGGGTCATGCTGACACCAGTCTGTGGGCCGGCGCAGACGGGACGCCTGTTTGACAGGAAGCATCAGGCATACATGGACTCACTCACCTGGGTCAGAACCACTTTTTGTACTTCACAAATAAAATGCAACAGGGACAGATCTCTCCAGCGTGCTGCATTATCAGCATAGGCGGCTCTACGGCCTGTAGCTCCTCCCCTCACACCCCCACCAGAAAGTTCTTTTCTTTCCAAATTACTGTTGCTTCAGTTTCTCACACCATCATTCTCTGATCTGGTTCTACAGTGACCAGAGTTTACATAAGCTGGGTTTCCAGTACAGATTCGCGCAAAAGTTAAAGGTCTCGAGACAAAGAAGAGTATTTTTTTCACGTTAAAAATGAATCTGACAATGATTTTCCACCAAAATTATTTGTTGAAGAGATATTAGGGAACAATTAACTTGTTCGGTAACGCCCCTTTCAAAACTGGCCAAAGTCTAGAGACTGTCAATCATGTGATATCACCAAAGGAAGGTGTCGCGCTAGCTCAGATCTGTAATACAGCATTTTGCCGTGTTTGTGCACGCTGCAAGCTAGCTCGCAGGAGTCCAAAGTTAAATTTAATTTGATCATCAGACCACCATGGAATCAGCTGTGATATCAGATTCATCGGATGCTGAATCTCCATCGTCTGAATCAGATTATTCCGATCATGAAATCGAAATTGCAGTGGGGCCGGACGGAATTCAGCTGCACAGATATGAGCCAGAGGCAGACGAAGACGACGCTGCAGGAGAACAAAACGGATTTGGATTGTTAAATGAAGACGTCGAAGGGCGACTTGGAAGTAATCATTGGGAAGTCAAATTGTTTGTGTTTTGACGATTGGTGGAAACGTGCAGCATGTACGCACACAGGCTCTATATGCACAGCCATGGCTGCGCCCCTCTGCCTCCGGTTCACCGCGCCAGCAGAAAATGTACGGTACAAGAACGAACTAAATTACAACTCATACATTTTACTTACCCTCATCTTCCTCTGTTTCTCGGCGACTGATCTGACCGGAGCACCTGTCTCCTTGCTTTTTATCAAAGTAGGGATGGCATCAGGCTTCAGCCTTCCTTTTTTAACATGGAACTGCTGATACAAGCCATCTTGAGAACAATCATCGGTGAAGTGTGCGCTGCATATCGCACTGGACTCGGTCGGACCTGCCCAGTTCCCCCCGAGTGAGTTTGACTCGGGAAGCCCAGATTTTGCAGAGTTTGGCATCTCGAGGGAAGAAATGGAGACTAACTCTATCTTTAGTTGTATTGCTGCATCCAGCCACAGTACACCTAGTCGGCATTTCTAACTGTAAGGCTGAAAAAAAACTTTCAAAACTTACAATCTATCACGGCAGACTCACTTGACAAAAAAAAATGGAGATGTATGCGATAAGGCATATTGCGCTGAAAGCGAGCGGTAAAGCGTACCTTTTCTGACGTAGCAGGTCACATGACTTCGGGCTGCGATACTTTGCGGAATTCTCCGATTATTTGTCGGGGCGTAGGGATGTGAAATCATGAATTTATGGTATGAAAATATGGGGTTTACTCACCATAGAGATCATTTGAAATGGCAGGTAACCTTTAAGCGAAGTTTTCAAGTCGACAAAACACGATAGCAAAACAACAGCGTTCCCATTAAGTGACGGAATGCAACTGCTGGGTTTTGTCCTCTAGCGATAACCATCATTCTCGCGAGGCTCTCATGAGAACTGTAATTCCTGTAGTCATGGTGATGGATGGGTAAGTCCCGCTAAATATTGGCATTTCATTGTTTTGTTTTTTTTAAATCCATGGGTGAAAGTTTTCCATTTTGAAATAGATTTCCGTTTTGGAAGAATGCTTCAGGGCTGTTTCTGTGAAACGTGTAAATCTGGGGAGAATAATCAACACGTACAAAGAGCCTAGATTTGATCTGTTTTCTTGTATTAAAATCCTTGTGGATATATTTTGGTGTTTATGTGGTTGTGATCACAGTTTCTTTGTGATATACTGTTGCCACACTTTGAGTTCACCTTTCTTTTTACGCACCAGTCTGTGCATCGCTCTGGTTTCCCCTCCCGGTGTGTGCGTCTTTGCCTCTTGTCGTAATCACGCACCTGTTTCTGTTTTGTCATAATCAGTTGCAGTACTTTAGCTCCGAGTTTATCCGTCTGTCCTTTTCAGTTAGAGCAGGTGGCTCTCTGGGATAGGAGTTGGACTACTAATATATTGACTGAGGTTTGATTCCAGGTATGCGCTTCAGGCTGCCTGTGTTCTTGGACAAGACGCTTCATCTGCATTGTCTCAGCCCACCCAGCTGCAAATGGGTATCAGCCTTGGCTGGGGAAGTATCCTGTGATGGACTGGTGCCCCGTCCTAGTGGAGTCGTGGACTCTCAGTTGCTTTACGCTGTGGTATCTCGGGATACGCACCGGCCCGGTGGACTTCAGGGCCTATACAGGACTTCTTCTTCTTGTCAGTTTTGTTGTTTGCTGGTTCAGCAGTGTTCTTGCTACATCCTGTCTTCACATTTTCTACTACATCAAGTCATGCCAGGACAAAGGCTAAGCTATGACCCACATCAAGCTGATAAACCACGTCACGTCAGACCTTCACCTCAACCCCAGGATCTACACCACACCCAGTCTCTTCTGTAACCTTATGGCCTCGATCTTCCACCCAGCACAAAGCGGTGCATTGCGCAGCATTAGAGCCATTGCCAGTTTTCAACCAATGTGTTTTACACCCAGCGCCCATGTCCTCTAATTCTCGCGAATTAAAGGAAATGAGTCCACGTGTACCCATGTGAGCACGCTGATGGCGTGGTTCGGCGCAGAGCTGGTGCATTCACAGGTTTCACAGGAAGCCCAGAATTTAAACAAGGTTTAAAATGAAAATACAGACCGCTGATAACATCATTAACAACCCGTGCTTTGATACAAAAACACATTACAAACACTAATCGCACACACCAGCCTTAACAGAAAAAGAAAGCTCACTGCATCTGACAGTGCACAGAGTGCGCAACAGCAAATGTCCAGTTAAAGACAGACTAACTAGTTTTTCACATACCACATTTTCCCGACTGTAACGCACGGTTTTCCACTGCTCCACCCTCCAGAGCAGAAGGTGGCGGTAATGCACCATTAAGCTGGATGCCAACCACCACTAAACAAAAAGAAGATCTGAATGAGGATGTGCTTGGTCTTAGAGAATGAGCAAAATTAATAAACCATGATCTCATACTGAAAGACCACACTATTAAATAAAGAGAGGAAATAACCTTCATATTATTCCGCACTCCACTTGTTTGGACTTTGTGGGACAGCCAGAACAACGACGAGGAGGAGCTAGGCTAAGGTATGGCCAACTGCTTTAAAATGTATAGGAGTTTTAAAATGTTTAATTACATTTAGTGAGCTAAATGTGCACACATTTAGCTCTGAATAGACATGTTCGTATGTTCAGTGGCGACAAGCAGTTGACTCTCGAGTTCTTTGTGCCTCATACAATAACATGAATTAACCCGTTAGCTTCTGCTTGCTAACACACTTCTGGTTGCATGAAGCAGTAGCAACATGTTTCACAAATAAACGCGACTTGTACGTTTTTTCCGCTTAATAACGCATTTTTGGACAGAAGCGACTAATACTCCAGTGCGACATATAGTCCATAAAATACGGTACCTGAAAAAGTACTGCAGGTGAAGGGTCTCAGTACTTCCATTCACTCGGGAATTTGTGTGTGAGGTCCACCACAAAGGCTGTAACAGCTGCACTGTGGGGGCCTGTGAATCATCTTCATACACAGCAGTGCACGCTACAGTTAATCCAACTGTCATACCAGTCAATACATTTCCTTTTATCTGCTGTGCACAAAATCAGCCCCTTCACCAGAAAATCTGTCACTTCTCTACGCGCCCTCTAGAACTAGAGATTGGCACACGCCGGCTTTAAGGAGTTGACAGGTGCCACTCTGATTGGTTGAATTTATGGTGTACCCACAACATGCCCAAGAACGATGTCAACACGGAATCCAGACCACGTGCGCACAATGCCCTGGTTCGCGCTGAGATACAGCGCCGGGTAAAAACCAAGATGATGGCGGAGACGCCCCAAAAGCTTTTGCGCCACGTGTTATGAAATCCCCAGAGAAGTCGAGCCACCGCATCATTCCTGAGACTCCCGTCTCTGCTTCACTCAATGCAAGGTCAAGTCTCTGCTCTGGAGTTACAACGCTCCTCATATCAAGTCTTCACACCACAACCCAGCCCACACCAAGTCATCACTTCACACCCAGGACTCGCATCACGATAAGTCTGCACCTCACGCCAAGTCAAGTCTTTAGGCATCACCAAGTAAACCTTTTATGCCACGTCAAGCCTAATTCTCCACGCCACCACAGAGACCCACGTCTGTAACAAACTACGACTGTAACACACGACTGCACCTTCAGGTCTCTGTGTGTGATCTGCTGCTGGGCTCGATCCTGTGCTGCACAGCGAGTTTCCCACAATGCTTCAAACTGCTGGCTTCATAAGATCATCAAACACGTGACAATATGATGCACTGCTGATTGTGATGACATGCCAGTGTTGAACATTCTGATCTCGAGAGATGTGTTCATGCATCACAATGAGGAAGTGAAGGATTCTGCGTCAGCCCAGCATAAGGCCATAATCGAGACATAATGACAAAAAACAAACAAACAACTTAATGCCAACATAAACGCTAACAAACAGTTCATTGTGATCAAGTGTTTAATTAAATGTAAAACAAAAGTTAGCAGTCTGCTTCTCTCTGTCTGCACTTCTCATGCTACTTCTCTGACACACACACACACACACACACCAGATGTGTGATCTCCATGCGTAATAAAGCCGCTCTGTCTGTGCTTCCACGAGGGGCATGTAGTGAAAATGCTCAGCAGTTTGTCCTCGAGTATCGCTGTTGAAACATTGATGAAATGACAGATGTGTTGCTCCGATCACAAACTTGCGTGCACAGGATCAGCTGCGTGCATGCCCTCGGACAGCGTGTCGCCACCTAAAGACAGTGACAGCACATTCCGTCTTTACAGGTTTCTCTGCCACGGGCGGTTTAGCGTTCCTTAACCCCCTCCACACTTCAGGCTTACACACATTTAAAAACAGAAGTCTTATTCAGGCCCCGAGGCCCTCCGGGCTGGTGCTTATCCCTGGATACTGGGGTATGAAGCGGACGAGAGTCTACGACTCCCCCTGGACGGGACACCTGTCCATCTCAGCTTACTTCCCCAGTCATGGCTGGTACCCACTTACAGCTGGGTGGACTGGGACAATGCAAATGAAATGTTTTGTCCAAGGACACAGGTAGACTGAAGCACACACCTGGAGTCGAACCCAGGCGTGGATATCGGTGGTCCAACTCCCTGTAGCACAGAGCCACCTGCTCTGCATTTGGAAAATGCCATCAAAAATGATATGGAACACTAAAGATGCCGTACATCGTGATGCATCGGGAATCGTATGCTTGAGTCATTGACTTGTGAATCGGAATTGAATTGTGAGGTTGGTGAAGACTCACACCCCTCCTGTCCTCACTCCTACTCTTGTTTCCATCTGTACTTGCAGTTTCATTTTTTGAGGAATTACAATGATTGGTACTCACTGTTCAAACAGATTAGTGGGCGGTGTTCTCTCCGGTGCACGTCTCCGAGAGCTGTCTTCTTGAATTGACCAGAGGACGTCACATGCCTGCTCTTTACGCAGCAGTGGTACATAAATCATGATGCGTTAAATCAAGGTCACCTGGATTTATAAGAGCCTTGGATGTCAGTGTGAAGAAACCCGCCCCCTTCAGGAGAGAACAGTGAAAGAAGCCGAGCTGTCAGCAAGAAAGCTCCGCTGGCACCTGAGAACTTACAACTTTCTCAATGAGCGATTGGAAGATTTCACCTGATTTCCACTGTTTCCAATTCCTGCAGAGGTTGTGGATGGAAATTCAAAATTTGGGCTCCATCAGTTTGTGGCTCTGTGGGACTCATTTGAATGATAGAAAATTCAGACTGATCCCACAGGAACCCTCGGAGGAGGAGTGATTTGAAGCAAACATTGAGGGATGATGAACAATCTTCAATCAGCTGAGCTGATAAATAATTAAAACACTACAGTGACAAACTGTGAACAAACATCAGGGTGCAGTGAAAATTACACATTTCAGGAGATATAACCATGAGCATAAAACACATTTCTGAATGCAGTCAAGCCTTAAAGACTGTGGAAGAGATCAGTGTCCGTGCAGAGACAAAGGAATGAGTCCAAGTGAGGAATCATGATGCCCATTAAGAGTGTCCATGAACAAGGACTGGGTTTCTGGATGAAATGGCTCCTGCCAATCACAGATGAGGACTGTTATTGTGTTTAATATCAGCAGAAACACCTGCCAACAGCTGAGAAATGATAAAATGTTCATGATGCACAATCAATTCCGAAACAGATGAAAATGTACACAGCTGCGGGCTGTGACCACGATGTGCAATCGAGACACCAGCTGGACTAATGAGTGTCAACTGCCGATCAGTGTGGCAGCGGTCTGCTGTAGTATACACCCAACCAAGCTGATGTCACTATCAGCTTACACACCTAATTTCATGTACCCTCCCCTCCAGTTAGGAAAGCGGTAAAAAGTAACTCAGCATCTCTTTACTGTTGGTCATGAGGTCTAATGGTTCAACGTACCACACAGGAACTCATTTTAAACAGGGGATGGATACATGAACATTCCCAAGTCACTGAATATGTTTTGGACTTCATTTACATCAATCATTAAGAAATACAAACAGTATGGTACTGTATGGTGAAAACTGTCTGGAGTAGGCAGTTCTCAAAAACATGCTGGAAGGAGTGAGGGAAGCCACCAAGACACCCAGACAACTCTGAAGGAGTTATAGGCTTCTGTGGTTATGGTTAGAGAAACTGTGCATAGTGCAACTTTTAACTTTTGCATCACCAGTTATACAGCTTCACGATGAAGTGGAATAGAGGAGGATTTTCTTAAAAAGAACATGGAATGTCAGCTGCAGTTTGCCAGAAGGCACATGGGAAACCTGAGCCTTGATTAGATCTGTTTTCCAATCCTCCTCTCCTCCACTCCAACATGAAGCTGTATAAATGGTGACGCAACAGACAAATGTTGCACTATTCCCAGTTTCTCTACTCACATCCACAGAAGCCTATAATTCTTTCAGAGCTGCCATGGGTGTCTTGGTGGCTTCCCTCACTCAATTTTTGAGAACTTCCTACTTGACACAGATTTACCATACAGTGCCATACTGTTTGTGTTTCTTAAAGTGCCTGTAAAGTGAAATCCAATCTGTGTTTTGAAATTGTCAAACCACAGGAAAAACATGTTATTAACCACCAAGTCCAGTTTTAATGATTAAAAAAATTTGCGTTTCAAAATCATGTAAAAATGAGCAGTTTTCCCTGTCTCTGCTGTCTTTGGGGGCGTGTCAGCTCCCAAACCACGGCCCAATCGCATGAGGATGGTGAGGGTGGGGGCGAGCAATGTTTTGTTTGTTTGTTTTTTGTTTAAAGCTTTATTGAACAACTCGGAACATACAAACAGTCAGCGAGATGGAAACAATGGTCCATAGTAGACAACAATACACCATTTGAAAGGAACCAAAATAAATTAAAACAAACAGTGGGATTAGTACAAACGTCTAACAAGTCTCAAAATTTGAGTGAGATGACCACAGATTATTTTTCTTCTTCTTCTTGTTTAAATGGTGGTTGGCAACCAGTGTAAAAGGTGCATTACCACCACCTACTGCTCCAGAGCAGAGATTCAAATCGGCT
>OMMV01124086.1:9651-21085 GCA_900302635.1 Chatrabus melanurus
CAAACAAATCTGGGAGTACACAAGAATCACCCTCTCCATCCGTCCATGAGTCTTGTAAGTGCAACTCTTAAATCCTTTGGTCACTTTCAATGAAATGCCATACAAATGGTCTCACACCACCTGAAGATGTGCATGAAGGAAGATTATTGTGGTCCGACATGGTCAAGTGGAGATAACTGGACTTTTGTGTTTAGTTAATGCATCATATGATGTTGACTTTGTCAGCACAACTCCTGCTGAACAGCTCGATGAATTTCAATGAAACTTCACACAGTGGTAGCGCACCATATGAAGATGTGGTTGAAGGAAAACAATTCTGGTCCGACCTCCTCAAGCGGAGATAACTGGAATGTTGTGTTTAATTATTGCATCATAATGTCAGATGTTGACTTTGTAAGCACACCTCAATCCGAGTAAATTGTTTTGCCGCCTCCCTTTTTCACGTGGGGTCACCACAGCAGGTCCGATATGGATCTGCATGTTGATTTGGCACAAGTTTTATGCCGGATGCCCTTCCTGACGCAACTCCATATTATATTGTTTTGTTTCCCGTGAGATTACAGCCCTCGCATCAAAGCTGTTAAATCGATATTCTATTAATCAGCTCACCTATTTTGAATAGATTAAGATTCTAATTAATATAAAAGGTGGTGGGTGGAAAGATTTAGTCCAACAAACTAACTGTCTTCTATCTTTGAGACCTTCTCATTTTCAAATTTATCCACAAATGTCCGTATCTACATTAGCATCTAAACTTCCTCAAATTCACAACAGCTCTTTCCTGAAAGTAACTGTTAAATATTTTGGAGCAATTTAGGACACAAATATAATTTAATACCCGAGGAAATGTTTTTAATCCAGAGTCTAAAGCAACCGATCAGAACTTTCATCTTGTGCACCTGGTATGAACACCAAAGCCCATTTTATTTTACAGTCAACAAAGAGCGGCGTGTTTAATTTATTATTTCAAAACCTGTTTTTTTCCCCTCTTACACTCAAGAAGATGCATTTTAATTCCCGCTTCTTTTTGAGTCAGTGATTTATTTCTCAGTGGCGTGGTAAATAAAAAATAAAATAAAATAGATTCTCTCTAATAGGCGAAAATCTTAAGATCACAAATGTTCGCGCTCCAGATCCTATGACAACATGGATAATTGGCATGGGTGGTCTTGAACCGGGAATCTTCTGCTTTGGAAGCAAGTGCCTCCAACGGGGCACTGGGGATGGGTCATTATTCCAAAGGTCCATTTGTCCGAAGATTAGGGTTAGTTAATTACTTTTAAAGGACCCACCCTAATAGGCAAAAAATACCTCTAACTGTTACTTAGTGCAATAGATTTTAGTGTCGCAGGCCCATAGAATGATACAAAGGTTTAATTCCTAACATTCTAGTTTGAACCCCATAGAACCATTTTTAACAACGGACCTTCGGAATATTGACTAGTCACCCCTCCACCTAAAACCGCTTTATGAATTTCAGTAAGACTTCAACCAATGGTAGCACAAGAATTGAGGATTGACATGAAGGAAAATAATCCTTGCCCATTTCATTTTTTTTTTATTAAGACATATTTGTTAAATGCATGTAGACCAGGTTGCAGTGATGGGCACAGTTCAGTTAACAGCTAGCTAGTTAGCAAAGGTAACTTTTTTTCAATTAGCGGACCAATTAGCATTGATTACATTTAGTTCCACTAACTTTAATTTGGCTAACTTTGTTTTAATATAAATTTTGATGGTCACAAGCATTTGTAAACCCTAAAAATCATACACATTTGTTCCTTTTGGAGCTTCTACACTTTTCCAATAAGTGAAGTGGACAAATTGCACAAAGACAACAAGCATCACCTCGAGGAGACTGAGCAAGTTGCATTAAAATTTTCCATATGTATTATTATCTTATTTGTTTTATACTTTCTGCACTGTTAAACTGTATGTTGAATGTAAACTGTTTAATTTCACTTGATTATTTATGTACAGCTTGATCATCTGTTCTTGGCATCCCAAAACCTTTCTGGAATGTTTACATTACAACGTATAGGATTTTCAGCTCTTTAGGTCTATTTGTCAGGGTTTTAGGGCCAAAATAACTAAACCAAAGTTAAAGGCATATAATACGTTTGCAGCAAAACTTCAGCTAAATCTGTTAGCAGATCATTCATTCATTCATATTCCGCCACTTATCCAGGTCTGGGTTGCAGTGGCAGCAGACTAAGCAGCTCAGCCCACACTTTCCTATCCTTGGCCAAGTCCTCGAACTCTTCTTGGGGGATCCCAAGGTGTTCCTAAACCAGCTGTGAAATATAATTCCCCCAGCATGTCCTGGGTCTTCCTCGGGGCCTTCTCCCAGTTAGACATGCCTGGAAGACCTCCCTATGGTGACGACCAGCAGGCATCCTCAACAGGTGCCTGAACCACCTCAGCTGGCTCCTTTTGCCGCAAAAGGAGCAGCAGATACACTCAGAGTCCCACTCGGATTTTCAAGCTTCTCACCCTGTCCCTGAATGTAAGCCCAGATACCCAATGGAGGCACCTCATTTCCGCCGCTTGTATTCGCGACCTTGTTCTTTTGGTCACTACCCAAAGCTTTCGACCAGAGGTGAGGATAGAAGCATAAATCGGAAGCCTCGCCTTCTGGCTCAGCTCTTTCTTCACCATGACCGTCTGTTACAGTGTCCGCAGGACCTGAGACACAGCATCAGGTTAGCGTTATCAATTCAATTTATTCATACAGTACCAAATCACAACATAAGTTACCCCAAGGCACTACACATGACTAAGGTTTAACCTTCCCCACTCCTTTCACAAGCACGTGGGCAACAGTGGTCAGGAAAAACTCCCTCAGGTGTTTTGATCAGAGGAAACTTCATGCAGACTAGACTCAATGGGGTGACCATCTGCTTTGGCCATGATACAATAAAATAAATCCCAGCAAAACAAAGAATTGCCAAAACATGCAGAGGGAAGTGTTGCAGGGTCATTTTGTGTGAAATCACCAGGATTTCACAAAATCTCCCCCAGGTCACAGACTCGGATTTTCAGGATTTTTTTTTTTTTTTTTGCAATTACCAGCAGATGTCTGATAAACACATGCAAAATATGTATGTTTAATACCAAGTAGTTTTGTAGATATAATTTTTTTTAAAGGGTACCCTAAATCCCATTCACTCTTGCACCAATTTTGAGCTTTTTTGCGTTTTTTCAGAAATCAATATCTCAGTTACAAATGCTGATATGAAGCTCAAATTTGGAATATAGAATATTTGGAAACTCCAGATACAGAAACAACTTTCCAGCATGGGCTACAGACCCGATTGGTCTTTCTATAGCAACACAAAAATTTGTCAATTTTCACCAAAAAAATTACAAAAATTCAAAGAGCTCTACTGATGAGGTGATTCAAGGGATAATCTTTATATTGTAGAATTCACATAGTTGGGGAATTGACTGTGTGAAATATTATGGTTTTTGAGTCATTGTCTCTTGAAAGTTAGACATGACGGTAAAAATGGCAAAAAATAGGCCTCCAGTCTCATTACGATTTGACCATGTGGGCAAGTGCTGAGCAACTTAAAAAGTGTTTTTAAGAGTGTTGTTGATATGCCAACTTTGTGTCAATTTTTTAACTCAAATGCCTTCATGGTGAAAAAAAATAATCAAAATAGGGTACCCTAACCCATCACGAACCAATTTTAAGCTTTTTTTGCATTTTCAGAAATCAATATGTCAGCTCTGAATGTAAGTATGAAGCTCAAATTTGGTATTTACAATATTTGGCACCCACAAAAGTGAAACAACTTCCACAAATGGATTACTGAGCTTATTTTTTTTTCTTTCATGGCATCATAACATGGCAATTCATTCATTTTTGTAATTAGCAGATGGTATGGCAGAATGGGAAGTATCATTTTATGAGCTCGATCACAGATCTCTAGTTTATTGGAGGGATGCACTGAGTGCCCTTCTAGTTATTAGTGTGGTAGTGATGAGTGTCACATTCTCTGATCATCTGTGAGAAAAGCAGAGCCGAATTCATAAAGCTAAAATTGACAATCTGGCAAAGGTGATAATGAACTTGCAGCCATGCGTGCGCAAACATGAGAGATGCTAATTTGTGAAAAGAACCAGTTGTATGTGAAATTAACAGCCACGAAGCGCACACTGTATGTAATGAAAGACACCAATGGATAATAGTCAGGCGCTTGCCTGCTTTTTGTCAGAAGCTATTTTAATGTAAGTGTGGGCAAATACTCAAAAGTGCTTCATTTCCATTCAAATTAAGCCGTAATGGAAAGCAAATTCTCAGTCTGTAAATGTCAGGCAGCAGCAGCTCATCATCTTTATTCCATAAAAGCCGCCTTTCATTTGCTTGTTGTATTTTTGTTCACATTCTTTCCATAAAACCACTCTGGTGAGGAGAGGAGTACTAAACCTCAGGTTGAGTTGCCCATCCCCTATTTGTAATAAACCGCTGGCACAGCTGCAACAAATTACCGCCACATGAGCTTCTGCACACCCATACAGGTGTTTTTAAGTTGAGATATTAGTCCTCTCAGGTAGAACTCTTCCAGCATATGTTCAACTCATTATGTGTTGATTCATGATCCATTATATGATGTGTTGCATATATTTATTTAAAAATTGCATTGCAGGTTCCATTGGGAACATGTGTGGCATTTCAGGGATGAGATGTATAATCCCCAAAGTGTTGCAATGGTTCCAAACTGTAGGGGACCCCGTCACACTGTCAGAGGGACTACAACATGATCTCCAGTGAATTAATCTGGCAACAATAAACTCAACTAGCATGAATTAGTAAGAAGGTGGGGAATGACGCACGAGTTGCATAAATTCTTAATAGGAAAGAAGAAAAAAAAAGAGATTCATATTAAGCAATCAAAACCAAAATGCTCCCACTTCCTGCAAGTTGCGATGGTTTTCATTTGCACGATTGCAGCGTGCGTCATGGCAACAAGTGAATTCAGTCAGAAAGATCGTTAATTCATTCAGCTGAGCTTTTATTTTGAAATCCAGGGGGCATGCACCTGCACCTGATTACCATAGCTGCCTGCAATCAGCTCATCATTTCCCTCAGTATTTAGTCAGTCAGCTGGTGAGCTCTCACTTTTTTAAATAAATTGTACTGTGTTTGGGTCCTGCTCTGGTTTATTGTGTTGAACTTGTGATTTATTTTTATTTTTTGGTTTTGAAGCCCCATTTGTACGCTGTCTGACCAACAACCTGCCCCAAACTAGATAAATTTGTTTGCCTTTGCTGTGCGTCACCTCTATGCTATCTTTTACCCAGTAAAGTGCCTTGACATTTTGCTTTGAGTTGCATTTGGGTCTGACTGCAATAAATGGCACAAACACACACTCCCTTAAATGCATCATATTTTTATCAACCTTCTGCAGTTACATACAGCTGAGGTTTTATGTCAAATACTGTCAAAGTCCAACAATTCTGTGACTCTTCATGTAGAAATTCCCGTTATCAGTCAAAACTCATTCTCATTTTAGTCTGCAGGCACAAACTGGTTGTCTGAGACTTGAAAATGGGGTTTAAAAGATGCAGCACCTCACTATCCCAGGAGAAGTTTTGGTTTTGAACTCTTATCTGATTTTGAAACACCTGGTGATGTGCAGTGTTTGCTGGGGAGAAAAAGGGGAATAATGACTTAAATTTTTTTTTTCTTTTAAGGAACAAAGATAACTGCTATTAAATGTACCTCAGATCTTTAGATGATGTTACACAGATGATGGTAGTGGTCAGTTTTTTTTTTTTTTAATTTCTAAAAATGTTCTTAAACAGTCCAATGTTAGTCATGTTGTTTAAGCAAAATTGTGATCGAGATAATTTGATGACCAAGAAAAGAGGAAAGACTTGATTTGTACGCTGTTGGATGTAATTTTTTTTTATATTGTTGACATTGATATACAGTTTAAAAAAAAAACTGTCAGGAGGGGGCGGAAGAGACGCCTCAATTAATGGGGGGGTGAACTCCAGCAGTAGTTCCCAACCACTGTTCTTTACCACTCCCCATTTGTATCAAAGGGGCTGGGCTGCAATGCATCCATTCTTTATTCCAAATTCTCAACTAAATTTATTTTCTTTGGTTCATCCGAAGGGCGACAAACTGTTTTTATTGTCCAGTAAGTATGGACATTATTTAACATCAATACTTCTAATTTTGATAATCTCATGTGCATGCACCCCACCCCCACAAGGGGAACCTTGGACACTAGGTTGGGAACCAGGGTCCTAGAGGTTAGAGGCATGCTTGTGATCAGAGGATCCTCTCTTTGTGTTCCTGTCAAACAGAGAAATCACAAATATGTCTTTGAGCAAGGTCCTTAATCCCCAAGTTGCTCCTGGTGTACAGTTTGAGTTTCTTGCATAGCAACACCGTGACACTGGTGCGTGAATGGGTGAATGCAAGGTATCAATGTAAAGTGCTGTAGAAATCATGGATACTCTGTTATTAGACTCACAGTCTGTCATCTGGTCTGACTTGCTCATCAAGCTAATAAATAAACCTTTGACTGCATCTTGGCCAGCTGCAGGTGCATTATCTCTAATTGTCTTTTTTTTCACCAACCATATTTTTGCCTCCTCAGTAACATTCATGGTCTTGTGCTGCTTCTGTATTCCATTGCTTAGTTAATCTTATTTTCATTATCTTGAAATTGTATTTCCTGCCCAAATCCTGCTAAATTATACACCAGCCTCAAGTCGACTGATTGGGTTTGGAATCCGTGTCTGTCGGCTATGATACTTTGTCTTGCTTTATCTCAGAATTTCCATAAGTGAAACTGAAATGAGATTTGAATCAATCCCTTCCCTTTTTTTTACGGTAATGCAAATCATGTCACTTGACTACATTTTTCCCCCAGAAGTATCTTTTAGACTCAAACGTTCAGGCAAACAAAAATCAACATCAACTGATCCAATATGAGCTGCAACAAATGAATCTAAAGAAGATTCATGCCATCAGCTGAAGCTTTTTTTCTTCCAAACAAACCATTACGGTAGTTAAATAGCTGGCTCATGGAGAATGCTGCTTGCTGCTGTGACATTTTGTTACTGGAGACGGAGTATGTTGACAAAGATCCTGATTACGTGCTCTGATCTGTATTGGAAGAGTGCACTGATGTGTATCAAAACCCTTTTAAAAGAAGGAATTTTCCAAGTCGATGGGATAGAGCCGCACATTGACCAGAAAAGGAAGGAGTTTGATTAATTTGATCTGCCTCAGCTCTACAGTTCTCTTCACTCTCCTTCAAACTCTCATGTGGATTTCATCATTACTGTAAAACCGTGACACCGCCAATCTTTCTCTATATCTGTGGCGAACAATTTCCATCTCAACCGCTTTGTTCTCCTTAATGGCCAATAGTCTAACCGAAGCGCTCAAGCTTCTCAGTCTCCATTCTGCTGTGAAGAGTCCATCCATTAGCCCAGCACCTCATTGCTCTGAGCTCCTGACCCACAATGCTGTGGGCCTTACAGCGCCCGCTGCCATCCATTCAGTCGGAAGGGGGGGAGCACAGGCCTGCGGTGTGCTGGTGCCAGTTATGTGCCTGCACTGCTCTGTTATTGATGGGATTTAAATTATACTCCGGGACAATGTTTTATGCTTTAGTGCTTCAAATCAGTTTGCTGAACCACTTTACAAAGACCACACATCGCATTATTCAACTCGTTTGACTATTGAGCTCCACTAACCAAGCTTTGATTTTCCTCGTTCATTATTTTTAATTCAGTCGGTCGGGTAAGCAGGGCTTCAAAACCATTACAGCAAGTACTGTGTTCAGCAGATATCGCGCTTGTGCAGCATAAACTTTTAATGAGAGGTATAGATGAGACCAAATAGCACTAGTCTGTTGCAGGTGGCACGTCCCACTAGATGTCTCTGCTCGAACATGTGAACACCGATCATGGCTTACACCCACAGAGATTACAGATCTTTAATCTCTGTTGTGTTGTTCATGTCTCCAGGTCCTCTGCCTTTGAGATCAAGATGCTTGAGTTATGAAGTCACTGGACATTGGTGTTTCATGACACCAATACCTCTGCAGGAGAACTAGTGACGAAATTCTTAGAGTTGTGAGTGTTTCCCCTGAAAATTAGAGTAGATCCTACTGCAGACAACTTATTCATAAAGCATCTTAACCCTTAAAAGAGCTAAGATGAAAAACTGTTGTCAGGAGGAGGACTTTTAAGAGGCTCAGCTGTTTCTTCAGCAGAGGAGAAAATAGCCGAAAGACAGGGAGAATAAATTTGCTCCAGATAATGGATGACAGTGAGGTATTAAGAAACTACAGATGGGATCCTGTTGGTGGCTGATCTTCTTTGAGATACACTTAAATCTCCGACACAGCACAAAAATACCATACCGTATTCCTTCTTTTAAGCACACTGTGCGCTAAATTGTTTTTATTGAACACAGGGTACTTGGAAGCCATTCTTTTAAGCGCACGTTTTCTGGGATGTGTGTGCGGGCCTCGTTTTGACACAGGAAATGATGCAAGGCTTTATGCACCCAATGAAACCCTGGAGATTTAGGACATTGAGTCAGCAATGGCTGAGGAAATGTCAAGCGTTACCTTTGAATTTCATTCCCTTATTTGTGGATTCCACGTTTACAAAGACATTTGGACGCCCAAACTTGACGAACTATTGTCTTTCATCTTACAATGACGTTTTCTGGGATGTGTGCGCAGGCTTGGTTTTGACACAGGAAATGAAGCAAGACTTCATGCGTGCAATGATATCCTGGAGATTTAGGACATCAACTCGGCAATTGCTGAGGAACTGCCCCAAGTCTTCTGAAACTAAAGTAAAACGCCACAAAAGGTACATTTCTGTCTGCTACGATTGTTTTGATGCCAACTATTGCTGTGAATGGAATTTGGTGGTGTGTTTTGATCCAGAAATGGTCCCAGATGCTGGAAATGGCACCAGGGACCCTCCCAGAAGCCCCACAAACACCGCTTGAGTGCTAATTAGGGTCTGTGCACTTAAAGGAATACGGTAACTCCAGAAATGAAAGTAAGATATTTGGCAACTGGGAAAATGCAACTATGCAGTCTTGATGATTTGGGTCTGTCACAACCTTCTATAAGCAGAGTGATCACGCAAACTGCTACAGGAGTTTCAGAACCTCATTATGTCAGTTAATTCCGTTTCCACTGGACATTCACACGTTGCAGGTTCAACAAACGGCATTTATGAACATAGCAGGCTTCCTCGGTGTAACTGAATTATTGCACCATCAGACGATGATGTTTATGTAAATAGAGCGCTTTGATGTTTTTATTGGACAACCAATCAGTCTTCAAAATGTCCTATCCAGCAACGGGGTCAGCCCCACTTCCTCACGAGGAAAAGATTTTGTCTTTTCCTCACTCTGAGATTGGTCCTTTAATCACATTTGAGCAAAGACTCTGAGGTAGAAGTTTTTAAGGTAAGTTTGGCGCTCTCTGAGAGGATTCTTAGAGGCTTTATGAATACAGCCCCAGCAGCTTGGGTGCCTTTGACGAGAAAAGGTTTAGTGACCTAGACTTCATGGACAATGCTGTGATCATCGTGGAATCAATGGACACCCTGATTCCAGCACTTGACAACCTGAGTGAGGAGTCGGTGTCTGGGTTTGCAATTGTCCTGGATCGAGACTAAAATCCAGGCTTTCAAGGACTTCCTAAACTTGGCCATCAGAAGTGTTTCTGTATACAGTGAAAGTGTTGAACTGGAGACATTCACTAATCTCAGCAATGATATTAATGCCTCTGGGTCCTTGGCCTTTGAGAATATCTTCAAAGTCTGAAATAAAAGCTGCTTCTTGAAAAACCTCCCATCATCTACAGTCAAAATTTAGCTTTAAGCCCTATTACTGATGTCACTTTGAGAGAATTAATCTTGAGTGAACAAGACTGTGTATTCGCTATCACAGATCCATTCTTTTGGCACATCACATATTAAATGTTTTTAATGGCCCAAGCACATCTCTCAAAAGAAAAGTCACATTGTGTTGACAAAGAAGACTCCACACACCACAATAATGGAGTATATCATTGACAGTTGATAGAGTTTATCCCTATTCGGATGAAATTAGCTTTGTATCGGGAGGTGAAGTAATGTAATTATGACCGAATAGCATGTGATAAGAAAGATCAACATCAATGAGATGGGAGTGGCTACTCGTGAAACGGTCCAGATGCACGACCATCACTCCTCAAAAGAAAAGACAAAATTACCCATCTTCTGCACTTTCTTCTTTGTTTTTTCATCTCTGTGACAGAATGGATTTTTTTTTCTTATTTATGCGCTCCATGTGAAGAGCAGGTGGTCTGAACGCCTCTCATTCAGGCACAAAACAAACGTGTCCCATCCCACCAACTTCGTATCTAATGTGTGAATTTTTATCTGCATACAGAGCGACACTCTTCAGCTCCAAAGATGCACAGAGCTTTGGAGCCGACATGAACAGGACACAATTTCAGAGACTTTAGCTGTAATGCGTGAACAAATTGATACAACAATTCTACAGGTGCATCTCAAAAAATTAGAATATCATGAAAAATTTCAAAATTTTGTCAGTTATTTCAGAAAGTGAAAAGTTTAAATATTCTAGACTCATTACATTCAAAAACAAATATTCCAAGCATTTTTTTAATTTTAGTTTTGATAATTACAGCCTACAGCTCAAAAAATAGAAAAAAAACTATCTCAAAATATTAGCATATTTCATAAAATCAATCCAGAAAAAAGGATTTATAAAACAGAAATGTCCAACTTCTGAAAATTGTTAATTTATGCACTCAATATTTGGTTGGGGCTCCTTTTGCACAAATTACTACATAAATGCAGCGTGGCATCAAGGTGATCAGCCTGTGGCACTACTGAGGTCTTATGGAAGTCCAGGTTGCATTGATAGCGGCCTTCAGCTCGTCTGGATTGTTGGGTCTGGTGTCTCTCCTCTTCCTCTTGACAATACCCCATAGAGAATCTATGGAGTACAAGTACACGAATTCCACGGTCAGCAAACCAGTTCCTAGTAGTTTTGGAACTGTGGGCATGGTGCCATGTCCTACTGGAAAAGGAAATCAGCATCTCCATAAAGCTTGTCAGCAGATGGAAGCATGAAGTGCTCTAAAATCTCCTGGTAGACGACTGCGTTGACTTTGGACTCGATAAAACACAGTGGACCAACACCAGCAGAGGACATGGCCCCAAATCATCAGTGACTGTGGAAACTTCACACTGGACTTCAAGCAGCTTGGATTCTGCACCTCTCCACTCTTCCTCCAGACTCTGGGACCTTGATTTCCAAATGAAATGCAAAATTTACTTTCATCTGAAAAGAGGACTTTGGACCACTGAGCAACAGTCCAGGTAAGACTCTTCTGACATTGTCTCTGGTTCAGGAGTGGTT
>OMMV01124124.1:0-10269 GCA_900302635.1 Chatrabus melanurus
AAGAAAACGCACACGGAAAAACTCGCTTACTTATGTGGAAAACACTACGGTAAGAAGTTTACATCACATACGCCATCAGTCAGAAACACATCTGGTGTATATTTGAAGGAAAGGAGAGTGAAATATATATATATTTTTAAATTTTCACCGCGGGTGCACGTCGGCACCGTGTTATGAGACAGCGAACGCAGCACTTATGTTCTGTGTGGATAATAACGTCTTGTTGCATATTTAATGTGAAGCAGCGTGTTAATTTACTTTTTAAACTTCTCAGAGCCGGATCAGAGCACAGACCCTGTGCCTGCTGATGCACACCACGCCATGCACGGATTTAGTGAATCGGTTTCATTTATCCAAAACCAATCAATCAAAAAAAAAAAAAAAACCTCCTCTGCAATCCCAACATCACTGAAATATGTTGGTTTTTGACCAGATTTTGCTTGAAATGGGCCTGAAAATGAACTTGCCACATCAGACAACTCAGAGTTGATCCGGCCATCTCTACTGTGAGCTTTTTAAAATTCCGTTTCAGAAGAGTGATTCCGTGATTTCCGTCCGTTTTCCGCGATCACGGAAAATCATGGGCCCTACATTGTTCACGAGTTGTTCACGAGTCTTGGACGAGTCTCGAACCTCGAGTCCGAGTCAAGTCTGAAGTCTTTTGAGGTTGAGTCGAAGTCAAGTCTGAAGTCACAGTTTAGTGCAACTTAAGCACGACTCGAGTCCGAGTCGGAGTCGCCAGCCCTGAGACACACTGCTACAATTGAACTCTATGAGTTTAGCTAACGTGCTAGATACCACGTTACAGCTACCAGACTTTATCCGTCGAGATTCATATGAAACCTGTTGAGGAAGCGAGGTAAACGCGGAGGTGTCAGACTACGCCTCAGGAAACAGCAGCTGACCCGAGTCCCTCTGCCTTCAGTGATTATGGGGAACGTCCAGTCTCTAGGGAAAAAAGGAGACAAACTCCAGGGAAATGTTCATTTCCAGAAGGACTTCAGAGAATACTGCGTCTTGTTCTTCAGGGAGATGTGGCTCACTGACCGGGACCAGGATGGTGACCTGTTCATCGACGGCTTCAGAGCCCCTTTCCGTCTGGGCCGAGAGGCTGAAATAATGGGGAAAACCCAAGGAGGCGGGAAATGTTTATATGTTAATAAGCGATACTGTAGCTCTGTGACAGTCTGAGAACGCATCTGTACACCAGATGTTGGACTTCCCTCGGTCCTTTTTACCTGCCCAGGGAGTTCCCACAACATTTTATAACAACTATGTATATTCATCCAAAGGCAAATATCGCCTCTGCCTCCAACACAATCTTTGATGTGGTGCAAAAACTGCAGTCAATTTTACCGGATGCGGCAAATGTTGTATTCGGTGATTTTAATGTCTCCCTTAAAAAGACATTTACGAATTTCTATCAATATGTCTCCTGTCCAACTAGGCGGGATAAGACACTTGATCTTTGTTATGGCTCAGTAAAGGATGCATATAAATCACTCCCACTTCTCCCGCTGGGCTCTGCTGACCATAACTGTGTGCATCCTCTGCCCACATATATTAAACGGTCTTAAAGAGGAAGAAAGTACAGACAAAGGAAAAGGAGTGGTCCAAAGAATCTATGCTCTGCCTGCAGGAGTGTTACGACTACACCATGCTTTTACAATCTTGTTGTGATGACTTGGATGAACTGGTTGATGTGATAAATTCATATGCCACCTCCTGTACAGGCATGATCATTTCCAGTAATCAAGTCAAAATTTATCCTAATAACAAACCATGGGTGAATAATTCTGTTAAGGCCTGCATACAAAAGAAAAGGCTTGTTTTTAAGCAGGGAGAAATCGCTGATTTGCATACAGCTACTAAAGTGCTGAAAATTGAAATTTTAAGAGCAAAACAGAACTACAAGACTGAACTTGAGAAGAGAATGGCTGCAAACAACTTGGGCTCAATCTGGTTCAGCATGAAAACCATAACAGGCCTTCAGAATAAGAGACCAGCAGTCGTCTCTCTCTAGAGGGGTTTAAGTCTGATGCTGAGTTTGCCAGTGCTCTTAATTGTTTTTATACTCATTTTGACACTTTTGATTTTAGTCAAGAGGTTCAGGAACCTCGTCACAAACTCAAAACTCAAAGACAATCGGCACTTTGACATAACACAAAACAATGTTGACAAGAGTCAACTTGACAAGAGTCAACAAAAGTCATGGCCCAGACAATATCTGCGGTCATCTACTTAAGTCTGGTGCAAAAGAGCTGAGTCCTATATTTCATTATATTTTCAATACGTGCTTGCAGAAACAGCATGTGCCAAATGTCTGGAAAAAAATGCAGTGGTAGTCCCAGTTCCCAAATCCAGTGGCCCTAAAACTCTTAATGATTGGTAAGATCAGAAATCATAAGAAAAACTGAGCATGCACTTGACCCCATGCGGTTTGCTTAGAGACCACATAGAGGAGTAGGGGACGGCACTGTTACTTTGCTTCACTTGCTTTGTAAACACTTGGAAGGAAGTGGGTCTCATGCACAACTTCTTTTTGTTGATTTCTTCTCTGTTTTTAATACAGTTCAATCCCACATTTTGGCCAGTCGGTTTTGGAACAATTTGATTTGAATATTAATCTTGAGGGTTGGAATCTGGACTTTTTAACAAACAGATGA
Organism: Chatrabus melanurus; assembly: GCA_900302635.1. Classification (NCBI taxonomy): domain Eukaryota; kingdom Metazoa; phylum Chordata; class Actinopteri; order Batrachoidiformes; family Batrachoididae; genus Chatrabus; species Chatrabus melanurus. The sequence goes on from OMMV01124124.1 coordinate 2,667, forward strand.
CAGGTGAATGGAGTTTTGTCGGGCCAACTTTGTTCCTCCACTGGCTCCCCACAAGGATGTGTGCTTTCATCCTTACTATTCATCTTCTGCACAAACATGTCAGAGTAAATATGAAAGTAGGACCATTATAAAGTATGCAGACGACTCTGTTATTATAAGTCTGCTCCGCAATGATGAAAGTAGTCTTGGGTCGGTAAATGAGGACTTTGTGAAGTGGCGTGAGGAGCCACATCTTCAAATAAACATATCTAAAACCAAAGACATGTTACTTGATTTTAGGAAACATGCCCACACACATGATGCCATAACTACTGTATAACAGTTATTAAGATATTCAAACAGTATGGTACTATATGGCAAATCTTTATCAAGTAGGCAGTTCTTAAAAATTGAGTGACCATGCTGGAAGGAGACTAATGAGGGAAGCCACCAAGACACACATGACAACTCTGAAGGAGTTAAATTCTTCTCTGGCTGCAATTGGAGAAACTGGGAATAGTGGAAGTTTTGTATTTTGCATCACCAGTTACACAACATCACGGTGGAGTGGAGCAGAGAAGGATTTCATTAAAAAGAAGACTTGAAAGTACAGCTACAGTTTGCCAGAAGGCACATGGGAGATGCATGCGTAGATCTGATCTATTTTGTTGAATGCAAATCCTTCTCTGCTCCACTCCACTATGCAATAGACAAAAGCTGCACTATGCACAATTTCTCAAATCACAGCCAGAGAAGTCTGTAACTTCAACAGAGTTGTCCTGGGTGTCTTGGTGGCTTCTTTCACTAGTCTACTTCTTGCGCTGTCACCCAGTTTTTGAGAGCTCCCTACTTCAGACAGATTTACCGTAGAGTACCATACTGTTTGTATTCCTTAATGACTGATATAAATGAAGCCCAATAAATATTCAATGACTTGGAAATGTTCATGTATCCATCCCCTGACTTGTCTAACAAAAAAAACTGGCTGTCAAAGTGATGCATTATACTAAAGGGTGCAATTACTTATGCAACCCATAATTTTGGCTATTGGATAATAGCCAAAATTAGCCAAAACTGTGAACTGGATAAAAATTGGATATTTTTATTTAATTTATATCAAGTTGCAGAGATTTGTTTTCAGTGTGAGTTTAAAGAGGATAATTTTAGAAATTTTAATATCGAGAAGTCTGAATTACTTTTTTTTTTTCTCGAAACGGCATGAAGAAATTAAAATGTGTAAAAGCACGATATGTAGACTTTCTATATCCATTGTAAATACCTTGGGACAGTCTGAATTTTGAAGCAAATTGTGAAGCGGTGTGTGAAAAGGGGCACCAGTGACTATACTGTCTGAGGAAACTGTTGTACTTCCATGTAGATAGAACCATTATGACCTTATTTTATCATGCTTTTATAGAGTCAATTTTAACATTTTCTTTGGTGTCATGGTTTGGAAGTCTTTCTGTAAAGAACAGGAACTCTCTTAATCAAACTGTGGAATGGTCAAATAAGCTGATTGGTGAACCCCAGCTGAACCTTCTATCCATGTATACTAGACAGTTACAGCAGATAGCCAATACCATTTTAAACAACAAATCGCACTCTTTGCACGAGTTTCAGCTTCTTCCGTCTGGACGGATGTAAGTCCCAAGATGTAAACCCAAGCGCTATAAAAACAATTTTGCTCCATCTAGAATAGAATAGAACAGAACAGAATATCTTTAATTGTCAATGTCACGTTGCACAACGAAATTTGAGTGCCATCCCTAGTGCAAGACATAAAATATATGCTAAAAAAATAAATATGACACTAAAAGGTTAAAAAAGAAGGACCCGCTAAAAAACAACTATCACACACACATTCACAATCAGTATTGCACAGAACCCAAGTTGCTATCTGTTATCAAACTGGTGAACAAGCTATAGAAAATTGTATATGTACTGCATGTATTATTTATTCATGTATTTTTATTTATTTATGTAGGTATTTATTAGTACCGTATTTATTGATTCATAGTTTTTTTTTTTTAGATTGTCTTCATTTTAAGGCTTGGTTGGGGTAGTTTTTAACCGTTTTTATTTGCATTTATTACATATTTAACATTGTGATTAGCAATAGAGCACTTTTTCTTTCTTCTTTCTTGTTTTATTTTTTATCATTTTACCCCCTTCGGTATATTTTTATCCTGCGTGATCTGTTGGCTGTGATGATTGTTATGTCAATGGATGCCTTGGATTTTTTTTTTTTTAACTGCAAATCAAATCTACTGATGGGTATAAATAAAGTAACCTGAACCTGAACAGTAATCTGTCAGAGACACAAATGTGAAATTCAGGATGACTGAGGTCCACCCCTGGGTGTGCTACAAGCCACTCACTGTGGAGTTTCCTGCCTCGGCTGCTAGGCGGGCAGCGTAGCGAGCGATGAGGCGATGTTCCTCATCTAGCCGACTGGGACTCTCCAAGACACTGCCCAGGGTCAAAGACAGAGACAGACATCAAAAAATGTGCAGCAACCACATTCGACACTGAAGCTAATGGCAAAAACTCCTACATAAGTACAAGTATGAACCTAATATGATTACATAAAAGATTTTACATGAAACAAAATTGGACTGAAGAGACCTTACACTTGATTTTAATGGTGCTAAATCTGCAGTGAATAGAGATAGACAAAACAAAAACAGTTCATCACTAATTGAAAATTTCAAATCGACATGACACAACATGGACGTGTCAGCTAACAGGACACAGGACATATGCTGGCCCTTCTAGTAAGTCGTCTGCAAAGAGGAGTGAAGGAGAGATGAAATAGTTCCAATTTCTCAGCCTGCACCAGGGCTGCGATCCAATTCGGAGTAGAGAGTGATGATTCCAGCCAATAAAGCAAACCTGGCATCAAATCACTGCAACCCTCAATACACAGGCCTAATACACACTGTAAACATGTCATTAAATTGACACTTAAATTCAAATCTTGTCTTTAGTGGATTTTGCTTGTTTGATGAGATCCTCTGGCTGCTACCTTGCTTGTTTCGGGGGTCGGGGGTTCTTACTGTTGACAACCCCAAAATGCTTTGGCCCTGTTTCAAGATAGTGTCACCTGTCTGAAAAAATTCTGTTAATCTCCAATACAAATAACACAAACCACACAAACCAAGTCTCAAAGCACACTTGTTTTTGAGGAAAATGTTGCTATAAAGAGATTGTTTTAAAGGTTTCTACCAGAAATAAAGTTTTTCTTTGTTCTGGGTTCGAACAAATAAGAACTTTGACCCTTGTAGGCTTTTGTCCTTGGACTATCAGGCTAGAACTTGTTTACTGACATCAACTGAATAACACGTGAGCTAAATGGCATGTTTACCCGTGACTTTTATCGATTTATTTATTTTTACAAAAGCATCCACAACAAAAATCATTATTTTTAGTCAACAATGACTGGTGTGATAATTAAAGCTCACAAATTTGAAGTCTGGCGATATGACGCATTTCGTTCTTCAACGGCTCTAGAGCTCTATCTGAGTATTACACGTGCACAAGATCTGTTAAAATGTTTAAAAGGGAGCGCCGCGGTGGCGCAGCGGTCTAAGCGTCAAGCTCTGGCTTGGCGCAGCTGCCCCCGGAGACCGGAGGTTCGCTTCCCGGTCTTGTCAGTGCCGAGTATGACCGGCGCATAGGAGCGGCAACAATTGGCCTCGCCGCTCCGAGGGTGGACTCGGCAGGACGAGCCGTTCGTTAAAATGTCCCTGGACGCCCCGGAATCACGGTACGGAGCTAGGCGGGCACGGCTTGGAGAAGGCGTGCCTCGTCATTCTGGCCACCGGGGGACAGGGGCAGAACGGTGAGTCCAAGCTTAGAGCGGTTGCTAATAGGGTTAAAACAGGGGGGGTTCGATTGACCACTAAAAAGGGAAAAAATCAGAAATAAAAAAAGTTTAAAAGGGCACGATAGAGTTTTCAGTGAGACCCTACCCTTCACCCCTCCCTTTCTGAGCTCATTCGACACGGGAAGCTTGTTTTGGCCGTCTCCATAAATACTGAGCTGTATAACATATCACACAAAAACGATCACAATAGAGACAGAAAAGCTCATCCATGGGAGCAGATTGGACCGACTCTAAATGCTGCTGCAGAGTATTCTGCATTCATCACCGTATGCCTTGTAACCTTTTTGTTAGCTGTGTATTGTTCTCAAACAAAACCAATGTGCAGGACTTTTTTTCTGCAAGGGGAAAAAAAAACGCTATATGGACATGGGTCCTTATGCTGTTACACTGAGTATAAGTGTTTTCAGACTATGTCTATGTTGGCGTTAGCTCACTAGCCAGTTTTGCTATGTGGTACAGTGCATTCACCACATAGCAAAAAAAGAAAAGAAAAGGGAAAAAAAAAAAAGCTTGCTTAGTTTTGTGTTTCCTGTAAATGCAATCATGTTATGGACATGTCATCCAATCCTCTGTTTTGGAGGTCGTCACAGTCTCACATAATGACATCTCCTGGCAGAAACCGTCGCGACGTCTATTTGAGCCGACACAGGAACCAAGCAAAACGATCAGTTCTTCGTTAACTCTGAAAACTCATCAAGCTCGGGACAGCACATCTCCTGCTGCTACGGTTCTGCATGACTAACAGCTAATAAACTGCGTGGCATCGGTTTGCCCTTGGAAGGCCAACTAGCGGTGAGCGACTGTGAGCCGGAGAGCGAGGAGGGAGGGAGCAGATGCCGTGTCAGCACAGCCAACAGAGTCAGACCGCAGACTGTGATCGAGGCTGGAGGAACACTGTTCCTCAAGCTGCACGTGTTCACTTTCTTCTACTTAGTGATACAATATAGATAAAAAGCAAGAGCGCATTTTGTCTGAAAAGATTCATTTTTTTAGACTCAAAAAGTGCATTGCATTATTGAGCAGTGGCATCTTTTACTCCCAGGCGCGGCGGTGCGTCGAAATTAAAGCAAGACATTAACATTTGCAACTTGAATATTAGACAGTAATACACTGACCGGCTGCCAGTGGTGGGCACAGCTAACCCAAAAGTTAGCTTAGGTCAATGCTAATCCGCTAACTGAAAAGTTAACTGTGATAACGCTAAACCAATAAACCGCTAAAACATTTACCGGAAGCTACCAGTAACTGCTAACCGCTAACTTTTACTATATGAATGTAGCTTTGACTTGGCTTTTTTGGCTCTAAAACCCTGAAAAACTTGTCAAAATCGTTGAAATTTTAATATGTTGAAACGTAAACATGGAGGTTCCCAAAAAGGTTCAGCATCCAAAGAGATCATCAAGATGAACATAAATAATTCTTCTTCTTCTAAATGAAATTAAACAGTAGTTTCCATTCACCAGACTCATTATTCACAGTACAGAAAGTATTACACAAATAAGAAATAAAATAAAAAATTCACATGGAAAATAATTTCAATGTAATTAATGCATTTTCTCTGACTTGTCCTCCTGCTCCTCCGTCTCCTTGAGGTGATGCTTGTTGCCTGTACGCGGCGTGTCAATTTCGCTTATTGGATTAGTGTATAAGCTCCGACAGGGACAAACGGAGCGAACTTGTGAGTTAGATCTGGCAGAACACGCGATGATTTCATGTACATTCACTCGTCATGCCTCACTCTCCACATAAACACCAATCACATCCTGCAAATAAGGCGGGCTATTGAAGAATGAACACGACCCTCCTTGCCGAGGCCCATGACTGGAAAATGTAGGTCAACCTTGATCATAAACTGGTCTTTCTAACAGAGATAATAACAACTACTCTCAGGCCAGTCCTCATCTTGTGGTCAACTTCACAGAAGATACTATACATCCTGGAACTAACGGTACCATGGGAAGGTGCAGTTGGAGAGGCATACGAACGGAAAAGCTTAAAGTACACTGAAATAGCAGCCAAGGCAGAACAACACACCTGGCGTACCAAGGTGTTCCCTGTGGATGTTGGGTGTAGGGGGTTTGTTGCCAAGACTACAACTAGGCTCCTGAAGAGTATGGGGGTGTGAGGACAGGCCTTCCGGCAAGCAGTCAAGTCACTCTCTGAGGCTGCTGAGCGAAGCAGCAACTGGGTGTGGGTCAAGAGGAAGGACTCCAAGTGGGCTGCGAGATGACCATTGAGGGGTAAAAGCAGAAGGGGTTCACACCTGGGATGCCAGGTGTCGCTGTTGAGCCCTCTGGAGGTGTCATGGGCCTTAATCAACAAAACACTAAAGATGGAGGGTGCCCACCTGATGATCCCAATGAAGCTTTTACCCCGCTCCCACTCAAGACACCAGGCATGAAGCAGTGCTGATTGTACCATCGAGGTCTATAAGTTCTACAGACACAACATGCCAGCTCTTCCCCCCTGCTTGACAAACACTGCCAACACTGCGGTGACATCACTGTCTGTGCTCAGCCCCTCCTCCACCCCAGCTTCCATCGGTGGGCTCCGACAGGGGGTGTATAATTTAGATACCTAATCGTCACTCCCCAATACTGCAAGTTTGATGTGCGAGGAGTGATGTGGTCGGAGCCCAGACGCCAAACTCTTAACTATTTGCTGTTGCTCAAATAAAGATTCTTAATGTGAGTTGTCTGACTGGAATGTATGATTTTAGGGTTTTTTAGTGAAGCCTACAGGGCAGGGGTGGTGGCCTAGTGGTTAGTGTGACCGCTTTCAGTGCGGCAGGTTCCCGGTTCGAATTTCACCTCTGCCCATTCTCCATGTAAAAGTGGAGTTGTGTCATGAAGGGCATCCGGTGTGAAACTTGCACCAAATCTACATGCAGATCCATGTGGGAGCTGCTGTGGTGACCCCGAGCTTCAATTGGGAGAAGCTGAAAGCAGATTATTACAAATGAAAGAACGGTCATTTTGGAGTCTGTCAAATACTAAACGTCCTTCCTTTTATAATATCTTGTCATAAAACATGCATAGTCTCAAGTAAATAGAGAAGCGAGAACCGGCGTCCTGTGAAAGAACAGGCATAGTCACATTTCGGTAATTTTTGAGTTATGGCTCTTGACACATCGGTCAAATGCTAAATGTCCTTCCTTTTACAACATCTTGTCATATGCATAATCTCAAGTAAATATAGAAGCGAGAACCGGCATCCTGTGAAAGAACAGGCATATCACAGTGTTTATTTCATAAAACCGGCAAATTGCCTCATATTATGCTTTATCATATTGTTATAAGCCACATCTTTGTTTTTCCCCGTCTTTTTTTTCCACGGCTTTTCCCTTATCTTTGATATTACTGTAAATTTAATTCATGAAATTATTATAATTGTAATTTTTTTCTTCCTGTTTCTATACCATCAGAAATCATATTTCCTCCAATAAAAGCATTGAAATTTACGAGATATTTTATTATTGTGAGTACAGTTAGACACAGTATAACACATTTCCCAATGATAAAACAGGCATAGTCCATAGTGAATTAATTGAGAAACTGTGACTATGCCTGTTATTTCATTGTAGTCTTCATATGTTTTTGACTGTTAAACTTTACTTTTAAAAAATGTTAGTTGACTTAAAGTTAACTGAACTACATTTAGTCGAAGCTAATTGGTCCGGTTTTCAAAGTTAGCTGAAAAGTTAATCCGCTAAAGAAAAAGTTAGCTTCACTAACTGAC
>OMMV01124140.1:5236-16792 GCA_900302635.1 Chatrabus melanurus
CGAAAAAAAAGTCAAAAAAAAAAAGTCAAAAAAAAAATTCGGAAAAAAAAGTCAAAAAAAAAAAAAAAAAAAAAAAAAAAAAAAAAGCCTTTTATGCAGTTTAAGTTACTACAGTGCTACTTTCTCACCACAACTTTCCATTATTTTCAGACTCTACCGTCCTCCAGCCTGAACCAGTGAAGTTTCTCTATTCTGCCACATAACAGTCTAATTCAAGTCATTCAGAGCCTCACAGCTGTGCTGATTAGTGCAGAATTATTTAACAGAATCTGGCTGGAGCAAACTATTTTTTGGCAAAAATTTAAATGAGACATTAGAATACAGTTATTTTGATGAAATATTGGATTTGGTTAGTAGGGGTGGTGGCCTAGCGGTTAGTGCAACCGCTTTCAGTGCGGAAGGTTCCCGGTTCGTAATGTGGAGTTGTGTCAGGAAGGGCATCCGGCGTAAAACTTGTGCCAAATCTACATGCAGATCCATGTGGGACCCAGAGTTGAAAATTGGGAGAAGATTATTATAAACTTGGATTTGGTTAGTTTTCCTGACAAGTGTTCAATGGAGATGGTTAGTTCAAGGACAGTCATATTTGAAAATCTGACAGTAGTTTCCGTTTTTACAGTTTCTGGCTATGATAAATGGAGGTGTAATTATGGGAAATTTCTAAAGAAAGCACAACTTTCAAACCCACTGGCAGGTCGGGGGGTTCAGAGGGTTAAGCAAATAAACTAAGAAATATTGTGTAGAAGACAATTTAAAAGCATATTTAGTGTTAAAAGGGGCTCATTCTTTGTGTTCAAAACTCACATCCAAATCAAAACCTCTAATATTTTCCTCATTTTTTACTTCACGCAAAGACCCAGCATGCTTTGTTGCTTACACCACCTCTCTTCTGTTGCACGTGTACATACAACACAATCAACGCTGACATGTGCACTCTGATCCCACGGGAGATTCTGTAGCAACAGAACTCAAACTGACCTGGTCCCAACAAGGCTGATTGATATTTGAATACGAGTTTGTTCAGGATGCCAGAACCAGGGTACCTGTGAAAACCTTTGAGTCGGCATTCACTCTGGTTTGAGTGAAGATTAACAAAGGCTTTCCTCTGCAGCCTAAGCAGTGGGGAGAACATCAAGTACTTACTATGAGCTGGACGATGAGCTGCAGCAGCTGTTCAAACCAAGGCAACACTTTCTCCTTGTAACTACTGAAGACCGAGTGAAGGATGTCTGACACTTTGGTCAGAATGTACACGTCATTTTCATCCTGCCACACGAGAATAAAAACCAAAAGTGTCATTTCTTAACAGGAGCCAAGTGGTTTCATTCTCTCTGGAATACCACAGCTCACTTTCTAAGAAGTTAGTGTTTACCTCGTCTTGTAGAGTTTCCTCCACTTGCTCATCATAATCTTCATCCTGCCGTTTGGCTGTGAACACCACAAGTATCAAGACTTAAATATCCATACATCATTGCCATGAGCATCAACCTGGGTGAGAGTCAGTTCTACTTTTATGTTCACACACCAATAGTTAATAGCGTTGTTACCAAAAGGCGGTGACTTTCTAAAAATAGCCTCTAAGCCACGCCTCCATGCGCGCCATTTTCAAACTCAGACAAACAGGCTTGCCTCGGCTGTGTGTTTGTACGGCGCGGTTAGTCTTTTTATGCTTCTAAACGTCCGTTTGCAGCATGGTTGCCACAAAACGTTTTGGAAATTGCAGCAGCGATTCACGATATCAACATCGAGACATGGGAAAAAATTTTTTATTCGTTTTCTGAAGACACACCGAAACTTGAAGTGCAATCAATGGATCTATGCTTGTGGACAACTTAGCTTTGGGATCGAAAAAAACAAAAAAAAACATTTGTGGCCTTCATTTTGTTGGAGAGAGAAAGGACCCACAGATGAACACCCTGATCCTGTGCCAGCAGCATACACAGCAGGTACGGATTATTTCTCTTTTTTTCATGGCTGCAGAGAGAACGTCTGAGTGAGTGAAGAAGTGTGCGGACAGAGAGCGCGCCGATCGTACTTTAACAAAACTGCTAATCAGACAGATTAAATGTTATATGGTGATTGTTTCACAGCGGTTAAGCTGTAAAATACAAATAAATGTACACACCGCAGCAAAAGCCTTTTCCTTCTGCCATGCTCTCGCTGTGTGGCTGCGCACGCACTGCAGTGCACGCCAAATGACACCAGACTTCCCTGTGTTTTGGCCCGCTGTAGCAGGTGTTGTGGAATAAATAATTTACTGTTAAGCAAACAAAATAAAAGGGATTTCTTTTTGGTGAAACGCCATTTTCGATCTACGGTGTAAATTGTCTAAAATATAATGCAGGTTTGTGTATTATTCAGACAAGATATAGGCCACAGTCAGAACTCTATCTTTCAGTCCCGTTCCGAGTTTTGGGGCACATTTCCATCCTCTCATAATATCACAAATATCCTGAAGATTCTAAAATACAAAGTTCTCCACGTAAAATCCTGCAGTTTGTTAGATTTTATCGATAAGCGGACTCTTTTCCGTGTACTCGCAGTGTGCCCGAATATTTAAGGAGGCGGTGCCCAATGACGTGTTGGTGACGTATTTTGGTAACGGCACTATTCTAATTAGTACAACTAAAAAAATAATTTGATGTAAATTTCAGGTCCTTTGGTGAAAAAAAAATATTGCAACTGAAGCAAACAGTTACTGAAAGATGTGGTTAAAGTGTAAAAGCTTTAGCAGAGGTATTGCTTTGATGTTTACTGGGCATCCTTTTTCCCTCTGTTACAGATCAACTATTTTAAATCAATTAGCAATTTTAATTTTAGTCATTTTTCAGATCAGATGGCAAGGCATAATAGACCTTCATAAAACTTACTAATTAATACAGGAATTGTATGGTAAACGTTTGACCAAACAACCAAGCAGTAAGTTGTCAGTTTAAAGAAAGATTTACATGACTTTGGATTCGTTATTTTGGCAATGTAATTTGAAGCAAGATCTTCAAGGATAGTAAGACGATGGAACTGATTAGCTCTACTGACAACAGAATTCAAAAATCCAGTAATTTCCTGATCCATGTCTGATTTTTCTTTGTGGTGGTGGGGCTTATTTCCAGTTTTAATTCAGACTTCAATTTACCCCAACTCACACAACAGCCCTTTTTCTACTTTTCATTTAAACAGGCATCACGTTATAAAGAAACACACACGAAACTCACCTTGTCTGAGCTCCTGGTTCTTAAAGTGCTCCTCCAGTTTCCCTTTTAAGATGCTGCCCAGCTCCTCAAAATGCTCGTTGTTCAGACAGCCGTCACCCATCAGCTCAATGCACTGGAACACAAAACGAACTGTAATCACAGGGATCAGTATTTCCACTTGCTGCAGGCAAGTGGGCTCTTGTTTTGTTTTCTGACCAAGTAAATCACAGATTGTGCATATGTACATCTTCCATCAGATTTAAAGATAATCTGATGGAAGATGTACAGCTGAACATACATTCAACTCTGCACAGACATTTGTCCATTCAGTGGCACCAAGAAACAGTTCACTGGAGTTCCTCGTGTCTTGTACAATAACAATTACACCATTAGCTTCTGTTTTGTGTTAAATGTACAGATTAAATTCATTTTGCTTCTCGTTGAATGAAACAGTAGCACCACATTTCAAAAACAAATGCAACATTAGACCAGGGTGACATCTGTTTTTTTTACCTCTTCATAACGCATTTTTGGGCAGATGCAACTTATATTCCAGAAAATACGGTAACCACGAACGCTTCAATTTTCTTTATTTCATCACAATTCAAGCCCACTGTGCAGCAGAGATGACATGCTGTTTTGAGGCAACAGTGCACATCAGTGGGTCAAATATCATTGGCATCATTTAATCAGTGATGAGAGAGGGCCCTGAAGAAATTTCCTGAACATTTGAGAGAGAAGGGGGTGGGGGGGTCTGGGGGCCCTCCCCCCCAGAAAATTTTGAAAACTCATTTTGGTACAATCTGGTGCAACCTCTAAGCATTTTCATAGCTAGTTATCCGTCGTCTCATTTTTTGAGATTATTTGCGGCGGAAAGGGGTTTGCCACCTGTACTTTTCATTCTTCTCAGCCAGATCCCATCACATGAAGATGCGAAAGATTCCCATTTTGGACTTACCTGGAGTGGTGATTTTCTGAATGTACGATGACAAGAAGTCCCTGTTCTCATCCTTCGTTTCTAGCAAAGCCCATTTGAGCTTATTTTTGATGGAACTATCGCAGTTTAGACCGTCTCCACGCTGTAGAACTGTACCATCCATCTTTTGCATTCATCTGAATCTGTTAGGACGCCAACATCGCAAATAATCAAGAGCGCCTCCGATTAGCTGCAGTCACGTGAGTAGCAATTGACCAATAGATTACAGTTTAGATAATCGTTCAACTCTGTTGCATAGCAAAATTTTATATCCAATATGGTGTCTTCCAGATTAAGTTTCCCCGCTTCGAAAATGGTTTCAATGAAAATCCATCGTTCCGGAGAAAATTGATGTCAAAACTTAAGGCTGGATTATGCTTCTGTGTTGTGACGACGGCGTAGCGACTCAGAGCCCTCTGCATCGCTGCGAACCCCCTCTGCACCCTACGCCGTAGGCTGACGCGCACCTCCCAAAAATTGTAACTGGCGCAGAGCGCAAGGGCTGTGATTGGTCTGCGACACGGCCAGCCCCTGGCCGGCATGAATTGGCTTTCTGCGCGTGTTCTGGTGGTGTATGAATGGTTGCAAATGACATGAAAATACCTGAAGCGCATTTCTCTGTCAGTGTCCCTATTCGCCCGTCCTCCGCCTCAACTCGTTCAGTGGACGTACAGTCCACCTCCACACGCGTCTCCTCTTTCGTTGTTGCCACATTTTCAATAAAAGCATTTGTTGGTCAATATTGATCATCTCCAACTGCAACACCAGTCTTATTTTTTTCCTCTTGGTCGCGGTTGTTAAGAGCAGGAACAAAGTCAGAAGTTAAACAAGTGATCAACAAGTTTGCGCCCTCCTTCCGTTCTGGCGGTGAATAAGCGACTTGCGCTACGCATTTGCGTGGGATTTTCCAGGATAACTCTTGCTGATACCGTACTTACCATGGCAACATTGAAATCTGTAGCCAGTACAGGTAGCGGTCCATGAAATTTAAAGCCTTTTGAGCGATTTACATGCCTTAAACTTTAAGAGATTTTTGTAGCAATGACTGGTGCGCACTGTGCTGTATACGGCTGTACAAACGGCATGTACAAGCTTAAATGGTGGCAGAAAACGCAAGAATGTCCGTCACCGCCAAAAGACTTGAGGAAATGTGGATGTGAACCTTTTTTGATTCCATTTCCCATGGAGAAGAAAGACCCAGACGGGCATAAGAGATGGAAAAGAATTGTAAGTTTCTTGCAGATATTTCGTTTGTTAATTGTTATTGAAGCCGGGACAAAATATGACGCAATTATTATTCAGAATAGAGTTACCATTTTCTTTTTTGCTGTAATATCACCCAGCTCGTCACACCACAAACTCTTGAAGCATAAAGTGTTTAAAAATTAATTTCATACATGTCAACACAGAACGCTCCTTTCCGTTTTGGCCTACTGCCAGACAGTCCGCGGCTACTACAAAAATGGTTTAAGTAGTCAACTTTCCACAATTTAACGTGATAGAACTCAGTGATCCGTTCTGCTTTCCGCCATTTTCAGCTGTTGTTCAGTATCGCTAAAAGTTCAACAATCCCACAATGCACCCCGTGTGCAGAGCTGTACAAAGCGCTTATTGCACAGCGACACGGACCAATGCGACGCAGAAGTTTGAAAGGTGTACGACAAAGATGGCGTGGCCACGCCGTAGCTTCAAAAACCAGAAAATTTTGCTGCAGAACCCAAAAATCTCACTGTTTAATTAACCCCAACCCTGTTCCTTGCTTCAGCCAGAAGCAACAGATGTGCGGCAATAAAAACAGGCCTTTGACAAGCACTTAAATGGATTTCCCATTCTGAACCAGTATGACTCAAATATTGAACCAGACAAAGTTCAAACCAGTATACCACCACCACTAGGTTAAAGACCCTCGAGTTGTCTTACCTTGGCAAAAGAATGCATGATTTCTGATAGGACGTCTGAGTCGGGCTCCGTGCCAATGGCCTTAATGAGGGCATCGCACATGAAGTGCCACATTTGGGTGAGATACTCTGGTCCTCTAACCCGTGCACACTCCAATAGCAATGGCATGGACTCAGCTGCTGCTACCCGCACACGTAACACAGTCAAGGACCAACAGAGACAAGAATTTAATCACACCAAAGTCATCAGTACAAAGACTTCTCTGGACTGGATTTAGTGCAGTCTCAAAAGGGACAAAAAGAAAAGTACAGAAAGAAACCACTTTTGCATCCATCATGGAGGATAGGTTTCTGCTTTCAACTCTGGTTTGTGAGCAACATTACTTTGTAGGGATATCTGATAAAGTTTATTTGTGCACCCGATCAGAGCCATTTAATATAGAGTATCTACTGACACCAAGTCCAATCTGATTCTTGTAGTTTCCGAGATAACACATCGACACAGGAGATACTGCAAGTGCATTAAAGTCCATCCAATGTATATGCTTAACAATTGCACAGCTCTGCAATACATGGGGATGACCTTCAATCCAAAGTGCTTAATGGTTTTACAAAATAAAGTAAAAAAGTTTGTGTCTCACTTCCAGCTTTGTAGTAGTAAAACTGGAACACTCGAGAGTAATACTGACTGACGTATCAAAGAGTCAAAGACTAGTGGCTGTGATTTAATTGTTAAAAATGCATTCATCCTCAAACATATGCAGAAGTGTGTTAAACACCCCCCGTTCAGTGCAACTGAGATGGAACCTAAACTAATCTGTGTGAAACTTGTTTAATCAAGTAGATTCTTATCAGTTAAACATTGTCTTGATTGGGCCAAATACAGATCTTTGAAATCAGACTGGGATATCTCCAATTACTTGAAACCTAAAAATCAGTGGGCTTTTCACAAATTTGAGACTGGGACTGGTGCTTATCTTGAGAGCCCGCAGCACAAAACAGGAGTCTGACTCCCCTTGACAGGGCACCAGTCCGATGAAGGCTACTTCCCATCCAAGGCTAGTATCCATTTACAAGTGGGTGGACTGGGACAATGCAGATTAATTGTCCTCGTCAAAGGTCACAGACGGGTAGCGTGACTGGGAATGGAACACAGGTCTCCATTTTTGTGCGAGTAGACACACATGCACCCGCATGGACTGAGGTCAAATGTCAAAACAGTATTCATAGGTCAAACATCGGCATCAACATGAGAAGGATATCATCATGAAAGTAGAATTTGAGTAGTGGAACCATCAGCTTGACCACCTGCTCTGTGTATTCCACAAAGCCCTCCTTCAGCTCTTTGGCATAACACACCTGAGGAGAGAAATGGTAAATGGACTGCATTTATATAGCACTTTTCCATCTGATGCGGACACCCTGAGTGCTTAAAAATAATGCCTGACATTCACTCATACACGCACGTCAGAGTGATGTCATGCAAGGTGCTCAACTACACAACAGGAGGAAGTTTGAGATTCAAGACCTTGCTCAAGAGTCCATCTGACAGGGAATTGAACAGAGGATCCTCTGGTCACAAGCCCATTGTTCTAACCTCTAGGTCCCCACCTCCCCATAGATATATGTAAAACAAACAAGAAACTACAACAGCAGCTGCTTGTAAATGACCCAATATTATACTGCTGTCTGACTTTGAATTATTCAATAATTTAAACCATGTAACTCTGTTATGTGGCATGTTCTGATAAAAGTGTTTTCTTGAAGGTGGGAATGACAGCATTACATTATCCCACCCAAACTACAAAAAAAGACCTAATTTAAAGGAGAGGCACATATGAGAGTTCAGTCCATTTGGTGCACTCTGACAGGATTCTTTCATTCACTGCCTCTCCTAACTGACAGAAGAGCCTAAAGTCTGAATTTTATTCCAAGATAGAGTCAGAGTGCTGAAGAACGTAAAAAAGAAAATCCTCTCAAAGTTATTAAAAATGAGAAAAGTTGGGTCAGATTAGGATCACCAAAATATGCCCAACTTCAATCACCTAAGAACAATCAGTTCACAAAATTGTGATTGAAAGATATAAATCACCGAGTTTTAGCATCTACAGACTAATAGAAACCTGGTGATTACACAACAGGGGTGGGGTCAAAAATCAAAACAGAAGTCCCCTGCAGTTCTCGGCAGGAATTACTTCTATATTTTTATTAAGGTGTATCTAAGAGTACCTTATGTTAGTTTGAGGACATATCCAAACAATGCTTGGAATGAAAATAGGATGTGTACAAGGTAATGCAGACACTCATTTACTGCAAGCAAGAATAAGCCTTAGGCCACGTTTACATGTAGCTGTGTATTTACAGAAACGGCTATTTCCCCCTCTCAGTTTCCAAAGTTTTCATTTACACGAACCCGCATAAATACGCCGTCAGGAGCATGCCAAACCTGTAAGTGGCAGTGTAACGAGAAGCTCAAACCACGTTAGCCAATCAAAATCCTGCAAAAAGCAACAAGAACAAATAACGACAAGTCACTTCCTGTTGCTTTTGAACACAGACATGACCAGGTTCGTTTGTTTGGACAGACAGAAGTGGAGCCACTCCTACGTGTGACGTGTATATATATATACTTTTTTTTTTAGAATATAAAACTGTTTCCCCGTTTACATGAATACGCAAAAACTGAGTTTTCTCAAGTATCCACTTTGGCCAGAGTTTTCCAAAATCGTTTTCAGTGGGCTAAGCCTCCGTTTTCATGTAGACGTAAGGCACAAACACGGAAATATCACCTTTTCCCAGATACGTGTAAACGTGGCCTTAGACTCAACAGGTTGGCAAGAAATTCCTGCATCCGAGTACTCTGCTGCTGTGGCAGTTACTCACCAGCATCTGGCATGCGGTGGCTTTCTCCTCCAGGCCTGCCGTCTTGATGCCAAAACTCTGCTGGTCACCCAAATTAACAAACTCCCAGCCATCATCCTCTGACATGTTCTCCATATCTTGAGCTATAGATTCATTAACAAGAGTAAATGTTGGTAACAGCAAGAGAAGTATAAAATTCACAGATTTCAACAATAAAATGGGCGTGTTCACATTTCCTTAAGGAACTACAACCAAGTGCAAATTGCCAAGATGATCATTTTTGTAATGTGAGAAACTTCACAAAACATTCCATAACTGCTACAAGAATCCACCACATTTGACAAGAAACCCATTTGTTGCTTACTGTCAAGGAGTGCCACCTCAGGTTTGATGGAGGCAGTCTTCATCAATGGACCCATTACTACAGGGAGGTACTGCTGAAACTCCTTCCCCAGGATTTTACACATCCTGGCCCAGGCTGATATCATGTATGAGATCTAATACAGAAATGACAAAGATTTTGACAGTCCAAATCAGTAAAGACAAGGAAAGATGACAATTAAAAGCTATGATTAAGTGTTACTACCTGAGGATCGTCATCCTCCAGGTCATTAAAGCCTGTTTGGGTCTTAAGGAGCAGTTGCATTACTGCAGAGGCATCTGGCATGAACTAGAACAGAAAAGTATAGATTTCAAGATAACTGGAGCTTTAACTTCTGACCGACATAATGCATTCTCACTCAATGGGTAGGAACAATGCAATATGGTCTGAACTCCATCACACACCAATAATGTACAGTGCACTGAACAAAAATGAAACAAGCATTAAGCAGTTTCACCTTCTCCTTGCCAACAGCCAGGCCAATAAGGCTGATGCACTCAATGGTTTTGCCACGAAGTAACCGGAGCTCCTTCTGCACAGCGTTTTCTACAATGTGTTTGAGTGAGGGCATGAATAAATCGTAGTATGGCACAAACTTCTCTTCAGCTGTGTCTGCTACAGAGGCGATTGATGTCACAACCTGCTCCAGGACCAGTTTGGTGCCCTTCTGGATAAGCTAGAGCAAGAAAAGAAGACATTCACCCTGAACTCCCGTTGAAGTCAGACTTGATATCCTGCTGTCCATAGTGCAGTCTTTAAGACTTTCAAATCAACTCCACCATTTAATGAAAATGCTGCGAATATTCATTTGTACCTCTTGCAACTTTGCCACCATGATGACATGCAGATGCTGCACCAGACTGTTGAGATAAGGGATCAGCAGTGATTTGGGACAGTCCTCTGTAAAATTAATGAGGGCAGCAGCAGCATGAGCCTGCACACGAGGGTTCCCCTGATCCTCCATCGTCTGAAGCAGGGCTGAAATCACCTGGAGGGAACAAGAAAGCAGATCTCTTCAGTCCAGAATTGAGGTTACTTAACATACCTGGATTCTTATGTTGGCTAAAACACTCAAATTTAGGGTGCGGCAACTTGCATTACATTCCACTGACAAATAATTTCAACATGCTACAAGCAGTTGAAGCCATGACCTCTATAAAACATGGGTTGGGTGGGAAGTCTTCTTGAAGGAAGTTAGGTGGCAACTTAGGTTTGGCATTAACCACATTTTCCAAAATGTGAAGTTAAATATGCTATAAAACATGTAGCCATGAGCAACCAACTACAACACAGCTTGAGATGTAAGCAAACATACCTTATCGTGGAATTTCTTTTGAAAGGTTGGAGCAAAGTCACTGGCCATCTGTCCAATAGCATTGCAGGCTGCATAGCGCACCCTAGGGTGCTGAGAAAGTTAAAGTATATGTAAAAATAATTACACTAATTGTTGTGTACATCACTTCTAAAGCAATGAATCAGAATTGTTTAGAACAAGACAAAGTGATCAATTATCAGCAGTTCTACTCCATATATTTACACACATAATGAAAAGGTTGTAGCATGTTTAATAGGCATGTCCCAATAACATGCATTTCCCTAAGAGCATGAGTACTTTCCAATACTGAACACAAGTTTCAAGTAATGCAGTACTTCCAGTTACCATAAAATGAAATGACTGAACAGTTTAAAAAAAAGACATTTAGTTTTCACCTCTATCAAACACGTTACTTTACCTGGGATCCCACTGAGATGCAATGCAGAAGTGGATTTTTTTCTCTCCCTATATTATAAAAGCATTTCTTAAGTCACATTATCCACAGCATAGGCTGAAAGTTTTACGTTTTCACTAAAAGTGTACGCCTTTGCGTAGTGACATCAATTGTATGTTTTTTCTTCTTCTTTCACATCACTAATGAAAACAGACCACTTAACCTCTGGAACCCGAGCGCCCCCGCCGGCGGGGGCTGCAGTGTTTACAACAAAAAAATCCGTTTAAAACCATGCTAATCATTTAGCAACCGATACATATTGCATGTCCACTTAACGGTTAGAAACTCTACTAAAAGCCCAAATCAACCATTTGTACCTTCACAAAACAATTCAAACAAAGAGCAAAAAAGTAAACAAAGAGTAAACAAAGAGCAAACACACGCTGACGGCGCACCTCCGCAAAACTGCCGTTAACGTTTGCGCTACTTCATGCTACCGCTAAAAATAGCATGTCACGTGAAAGCAGACATTCTAACG
>OMMV01124155.1:7744-20179 GCA_900302635.1 Chatrabus melanurus
TTAGCAACAAACCCAAACACAAAGGTGGTCAGGGAGTGATTCCCCATGGAAAACATGTGGTGGATACTGGGGTGAAATTTTGGCAGACTGAACGTAAGCAAGCAGCAATGTGAGTGCTAACATGTTTGTAAGAGCTGGTGAATGTCATGCTAGCAGGGTCATTCCATGAAAAAGAGAGCCAGAGGATATAGCGTCTCTGTTGCGTTCAACTAGTAGCATGTCTGAAATGTCAACTTTCAATGCCACTTGAACAGCTTATCGACTTATTATTGATTATTTGATTGCTCTATACATCCAGACTCACCATGATGTAAATGCAACCACTTGCAGACGGCAAAGGGGTGCATTCTTGGGGGTTGGGTTTTGGTGATTCGTGGCAAACGTAACTGAGACGCGAGTGACTGCCAAATGCATTTCAGATTGCTTTCATAACTGATGTGGAATTGATAAACTGCTGACTTATTTTAAGCATAGTGTGAGTTTTACAAGTTAAGAGTTCTGTTGTTTTTTTTAAAGTTAAGATTTTATTGCATAATTTGTTATTTTCGTGTCCTTGTCACATCGGCAACGCTATATATTCCATACCCTGCTTCATATGCCTTTCTACTTGTATCAAATTATATCTCATAGGAATACCAACACAGGTGTATAAGTGTTTATCAGAAATACTTGTTTTCAGAAATGAACCTTCATGTCACACTATGGCTCTCCTTTTCAAGGAATGACCCAGCAACAATGAGAGCAGGAACCAG
Organism: Chatrabus melanurus; assembly: GCA_900302635.1. Classification (NCBI taxonomy): domain Eukaryota; kingdom Metazoa; phylum Chordata; class Actinopteri; order Batrachoidiformes; family Batrachoididae; genus Chatrabus; species Chatrabus melanurus. The sequence continues at coordinate 8,497 of OMMV01124155.1, forward strand.
GAAAAAAATATTACAAGCTTTGTAGACCATCACGTGGTACAAGTGATAAGGAAATGATGCGCTACACGGTGACAAGGTGGCATGAGTTGCTGCCTAAACTGGATTGCAGGTTTGCATTATTTACAGCCAACACCTCATTTGGGTTTGAGCATTAATAGGAGGAAGACGGAACATTTGGAGTTTAATGAAGGTCGGGATTCAAAAGTTAGCTTGCAAGGAGAGGTAATGAAAAAAGTTTGTAAGTTTAAATATGTAGGATGAGTGGTAGCTGAAACACAGATATGGAAGTAGAAATAACCCACAGAGTGGGGTTTCAACAGAACAACTGGAAGAAGGTATCAGGAGGTTTGTTTGTTTTTTAACGGAGTTGAGACATGGACAATGAAGAGAGTGCAGGAGAAGAAGCTGGATGTGGCAGGATTGAGAATGCCAAGATGGATGTGTAGAGTCACTAACGTGGGCAGAACAGCAAATGAGAATCAGAGGTAGAACAGAAGTAGAAGAAATGTCTAAGAAAGTGCAAGAATGCAGGTTGAGGTGTTTTGGATGAGAAATAAGTTGAGATAAGATTGATGAGAATTGATGAAAATAGTGGAGGTGGCCGAACAGAGTAAAAGAAGACTTGAATGAAAAGGGGCAGAGTATGGAGGAGGTGCAGGACAAGGCTATGTAGTGAAAGTTTATTAGATGCATTGACCTCACATAGATGTGGGAGGGGGCAGACACAAAATGAAAATAAGAAAATACATTAATTTCTTCTCATCCATTCATTTTCTGAACCTACTTATTCCAATTAAAGGTCACGGGGGGGCAGGGGGGCTGCAGCCTACCCCAGCGGTCAATGGGTGAGAGGCAATTTCTTCTCATATTAATCTAAAATTAACTATAATGCAAAGTCACCAAGTTTGTAATCTTGAATGCATGAGTTAAAGAACAAAAAATAAATAAATAAATCACACAGGAAAATACTACCAAGAAGACAATGATGTAATCACAAAGATGTGATAAACTGAACGTTCAATCTATTATTATCATCATTATTATTATTATTATTATTAGTGACTGCTTAATTGTGATTTGTTGTGGTAAAAACCTCAAAGCTAAAATGATTGCTTTGCTGTACTGTAATTAAGTTCCACAGAACGCTGCTTCCATTTTGACCTGGTTGAAAAGGAGGGCGGGGTCTGCTGCAGACCTCATCACTGATCTTAGCGAATCAGAGACTTCAAAGGAGTTACTAGTGGTTGGGTTTTTTAAGGTGAGTGCAAGCCGTTTGACTGTCGTGTTATTTTTTTTCTGGTGTTCTGTCTATACCTGTATTCATAAGAAACTTGGTTTTGTACAGGACCTGAGCCATGACTATGTCCAGGTCTTCTATGACGCATGTGTCGAGCTTCCTGATGTCAGCTTTGCTGTGACACAGAATGAAGAACTCACTAGCAAATATAATGTCACACATGATGTGGTGCTGTTACTCAAAAAGGTAATTTGCATACAAACCACATGTGGGTTGTTGACAATTTGTAAACATGCAATATGAAATATCCCTTCCCTCCATTAACCAAAGGGTCAGTTGAAGTACTGAAGTGACCTTGAGCTACACACTGAACTCTAAAATTCCTCAACCTCGGGGACATTGCCCGCACACATCAACCGTACACATAACTTTGGAAAAAAGATGTAGAGAAAGAACAACGTCAGTGATTAGACTAAGCCTGGTGGGGTCAAGCATTAAAGTAGGTCTCTACCTTCTTTTGGCTGCTCCCGTTCGCTTGGCGTTGCCACAGCAGATCAGATATGGATCCACATCTTGATTTAGCGTAGGTTTTACATTGGATGCCCCTCCTGACACAACTACAGATCTACAAGGACAATGGGCATATGTGGCAAGAGTGCTGTGCCACTGTGTTGCCCCTACACCTCTACCTACTACAGCTCGACAACTCTATCCAGACTCTGAGGTCCTCTGATCAAACATTATCAGTAATCCATTGTGTTGCACCTAAACTCTGAAATGAGTTCACTTCAAACCATCATTCCATTGACTGAAACATCTAAAGATGCTTAAAAATCATACAGACTCTTGGGTTGCACTTTCAGAGAAGGGATCAAGCTGCGAAGGATGTGTAGCAGGTTAGGGTGATAAAGGATACAGATGGAAATGTGCTGACAAGCCGGGAGAGTGTGCTGCGAGGTTTGATGACGTGGAGAGAGTGAATCAAGAAGTGTGACAGATTAGCAAAGTGAAATTAGGAAATGAGGACAGCTATCTTACTGAGACTCTAATCCTCACATCCTGTTGTCTTTTCAACCATCTGTCATTGTGAACGGTGGACTGTTATATGGTTGCATAGCTGTAATGTTTCTGCAACATTGTCTGCCTGGGTGGTTGCCATCCAGGAGCCAAGGCGGTTGCGTAGTGTAATGGATGCAGCAACACGCGGCACCAGCGCATGCTCCCAGACCTGACATGATGCTGCGGATGGAGGAGGAAAAGAGGAAGGCCAAAAAGGAGGTGTAGAGTTATGGCGAGGGAGGACATGCAGGTGGTTGGTGAGACAGAAGATATAGAGAACAGCGTGAGATGGAGACCGATGATCTGCTGTGGTGAACCCTAAAAGGAGAAACCGAAAGAAGACGACGACTTTCTCTATGAAAGCTGTCATTCAAATTAACTTTACACACTTTTACAGTTCCATTTGTGTGCATGTGTCTGTGCGTTTGCCACATGCAAAACACTGACACAATTATCTGTTTGCTAAAATAAGTTTGTGGGGATTTAGGAATTAAAACTGGATGGTGACACAATAGACCCCAGGATTAGCTGTTTATTTCTCCTTTACCAGTTTTATTTTCTGTCTGCAGTCCAAGCTCACCCAGGCTTACAAAATGACTCCAGAGACATCTAAAGAGACGCTGATCGTCTTTATCACTGTCTACCAGATGGAGCCAGTTACTGAGTACACTGGACAGGTACAGAGTATTGTCAGCACTGCAGATTCCCTCCTGCATATAACTGGTATAATCCAGACAAACATCTATTTTGTTTATTTTTGTGGTAAATGTTGGCAAATGGATTATCTATTAATTTTGTCGTCTATTCCAGTTTTATCATTTGTGTTTTTGTTGCAGGTGTCTCCGTTATATTAAAATCTGATGGAAAACAAAATCCTCTTTGTATTCATATGAAAATTTAGAAGTTGCCTTATAAATTACAATAATGTTTTCCTAATGTTTGAATGGTATTTGATAATCTCCCCTAACTGACAAAACACAGAAAATCAATATAAGACAAAGATAAGGACACCGAATATGGAGCAATGTGTTTTTTTTAATCCCACCATTGTGTGGAAACCACTGTGAGAACACAATTGTTAACATTTTTGCCCAATTTTCCGCCTTAATACATACCGTCTTGCAACACAGCGAGGATTTAATTCAAAAGTTTGCCTTTGCTGAAAGTATGTTGTAATTATCATGGACCAATGTCATCCAAAATATGTTTAACATTTACAATGATCTGTACCCTACATTGGTAAGACAGGGGTATTTAGAGCAGCGGTTCCCAACATTTTATTTTTGGCATGTAACCCTCGATATGCAGCAACATTAGGAATTGGTCCTAAAAGGTTGCATGTCTGAATTGTGAACAGATTAATATCAGCGATGTTTTCTTTCTCAGATTAATTTGAATACTTTATAAATGTAGTAGTAAACGCATATGTATATTACACGAGAAATAAATACTTGAGAACAGCCTGGAAAATAAACATAATTTGGAATTTTTTATATTTTCTATTTTTGTGATAGTCTTATAACCCCTTACATTAGTTTTTGAATTTTAACTCCACCAAGGAAGCAATGTTTTCATTTGTGTTCATTTGTTTGTCTATCTCAAAAATATATTATTTCAATAAAATATGGCGGAAAGGTCGGCTTGGGTCAAGAAAGAACTTGCTAATGTTTGATGTGGAACCAGATTCAAGAGCAGGTCAAGGAATTGCAGCCCCCTGGTGGCCATAATTAGAATCAAAAAATGTGCCCAATGTCAACCTTGTTCAAGGTCTTAGCGAGGTGACCTTGTGTATGAAATTTCACCTTGATACACAACATCTTTGTCAAGATATCATAAAGTTTTAGAGACTCAGCCCCCTAGTGGCCATAATTGGAATGGGACCACACCTAACATCATGAAGTCTGAGTGCGGTGACCCTGTGCACCATGTTTCACCTCGATACAAAAAAATCTTTTTCAAGATATTGCATACACATCGACCACACTGACACACACACACAGACAGACAGACAGATACACGCATGGATTCAAGCAGTTCCTAGAGCTGCGCTGCCTTTGGGGATGCAGGTTAAAAGCTCTATAATTTTCAATATCATGGTTGAAGTGCAGACAAGATCAGAAAAAGGATTCTGACTGTCCATGCTCATTCTGGGTGTTTCTCTCTTCCAGACAGCCAGTCAAATCTTAGCGTCGCCTGTATTAAACCACGCCCTCCTCTTTGTCAACAAAAGCTCTGCTGACTTTAAAGAGATCTCCTCTGCTTTCTACACAGTCGCCGAAGCTTTCAGGTTGAAGGTATAAACCACAAAAAAGAAGATGCATATCAGTGTTTCCTGTCAGCTATTGAATTTTAACTGTGTGAATGTGTCAGATGTTGTTTGTGCTGGTGAACGTGGATGAGCCTCGTAACGGCAGGCTAATGGAGTATTTCTGGGTTCGGGATTTTGAGGCTCCCCTCATCCGAGTGGTCAATCTGACAAACCATGTGACTTACCACCTGCCCTCTGACACACTGGATGTGGAAACCATTCAAAACTTCTGCCAGTCTTATCTAGATGGCAAAGCTAAGGTACTTTTCATTTTGTATCAATGTGTGATACAACACAGACACTGTGGAAAGAAATGGCTGTGCTAAACATTGTTTGTTTGTTTGTTTGTTTGTGAATCTTAATAGCCTAAATTGCAAAGTGAGCCAATACCTGAAGGATGGGACACACAGCCAGTGAAGGAGCTGGTGGGAATGACTCTGGAGAAAGTTGCCTTTAATCCCAATAAGACTGTATTTATACTTTTCTGTATGTTACCACATTACTCAGTTATTCAGTTACACTCTGACATGTTGGATGACTGTTACTTTGTTTGGGTTCTTGTGTTGCTTTCTTATAAATCTATACTTCTACCTCATTGCTGAAACATAGGTTATTTTACTGAATAAGTTTACAAAATTTTAAAAAAAAGTGTCATTAAAATCTATACTTGTACGCATTTCAGATCTGCCCTACAGTCAACAGTCCCGTGCCATGTTCCCGCTGTGGGAGGAGCTAGCCGAGGCCTTCAAAGATCGGGAGGATGTGGTCGTCGCTCGTATAGACGCCTCAGCCAATGACATTAATATGTCGATGCAGAGCTCCTACCCATCGCTCTGCCTATTTCCTGCTTTATATGCTGAAAGGGTATGGAAAAATGACACCCCCCACTACACACACACACACACACACACACACACACATACATACATCTAATTTCACCTCCACCAATGAGATTATGGTAAATGGACTGCATTTCTGACGTACTTTTTGCTCAAAGCGCTTTATAAAGCCTCACATTCACACATACGCACACACTATGTCAGGGTACTGCCATGCAAGACGCTCAAATGCACACCAGGAGAAACTTCTGAATTAAGAACCTTGCTCAAGGGACCTTAGTGATTTTCCTATCTGACAGGGAAATGAACCGAGGATCCCCTGGTTACAAGCCTGCCTCTCTATTCAATCTATCCATATATCCATCCATCTATCTGTCTGTCTCATCTAATCTAGTTATGTTTTTGCTTAGACGATTTGTGAAATTTTTAGTAGGACTGTTTACATAAAAAAATAAAATTAAAAAAAATATCAATTAATGGTTCAGACGGTAGGCTTTAATTTGAGGGTAATTATGCCCAAATCGGGTCAACGGACAGGGATTAGATTAAAAAAAGAGCAAAATACAAACACTGTTTTATATTGATGCACATGTGCAATTCTACCCATACATTTTATTTACCCACAAATTGTAATACGTGTAGCTATACTTTACGACATGACATTAAATCTTCTGAGTACGAATGTTTTTAGGTTTTATCATGCGATTCTGTATGCAAATATTCACACAATTTATGATTGTTTAAATATTAACACATTGAGAGTTTCATCAATTTCGCTATAGGTCAGCTCTGAATGGTTTTTTTAGGTGCACGGCTCATCATTTCTTATTATCCCAGACCAAGACTGTTCTTGTTTTGGGTGGAAGCGACTTGATACGGTTGGCTGGGGTAAACAGTCTATGAAAATGGCTCTGAAATCACCACTGCTAGAGTCAAAACTATAAACAAAGCAACAATATTATGTTTTCCTGGTGGGTTCCCAACATTTTGTAGAGTGACGCCTCCACACCCTGTCATCTGCATACTGTATAACTGCACTCATGACAATTATGTTACTCCAAAAATATACCAAGCCAAAAAAACTTTGTATCCTTCTGGATGAAATGTGTGAAGAGAATTTTGGCAGAATTCCTGAAAAACTAATATAACAAACTTGAGTTTTTCTGGTATATCTCAAAATCCTTACATGAGGCTAAAATTGATCACTTGCAGAACAAACAAAGCTAGAGATTAAAAGGTACAAAGCAATAATATGTTGCGTAATGCCCACCCATCCTGGCCAAACGCCTGAAGGTGTGTGAACATGGCATACAAGATGTTTTTGTTATGCATATTTTGTACTTTGGTGACAATTGCATGAGTCACATTCTGCACGCACCCATTAAACTCTGTGCACCAGTAAACATTATGCAATACCACCGCACAATGGGACACTTGTAAAAACTGCAGCCAGATATGAAACAATACAGTTGGCTGTTGTTTCTACAACATATAGAGAGTTTAACTCCACACCTACGTGACTATTAGTTACTTAACAACAGACAGGACGAGTCTATTATCATCGTGTTAGTTCTCCGTCATTAAACTTCACACCATCCTCCCGCTAATGAGGGTCATGAGTCTGAATTTCTGGTTAGGAAACTGTACCTGACCCCAGTGCTTTGCAGTTTGAAAAGGTGTGGCAAACATGTGAGCTCTGCAGCAGTCACAATATACCTTCATTTTTCTGCATTTTAAGAGCGGGGCACACACATACCACAGCAGAGCACAGCATGGTACACGAAGATGCCATATTTATGTAAATCGCAATCATTCACAATTAATTGCACAGGTTGTGACTGCAATGAGATTAGTTGTGCAGCCCTAATTTTAAGGTTCATTTGTTCACACTGCTCTTTCACTTAAAGACGACAAAGGGTATTCCCTTTGTTACTCAAAACAGGTTCAAGACTGAAAAAAAAACGATTATCAAGCACTAATTTCCAAGAGTTAAACCTCAACACCATTTCACCCGCATATCGTGTAACTGCGCTCAAAACACAATCTTGCTTTTCTACTGGGAGCTGTCAACACCACCGAGCCAAATTCAGTGAGGTGCTACTGTGCAAATGAGTGGGAAAAACAGGATATGGAAGATGGTATTTGGTCAGGCCAATCTTTTTATCCTGCAGCCATGCAGAAAATTTACTGAGTAAAATAATGTTCAAAGTGTCAACAGGTATGGAAGACGTATCCCAAAACATGAATTCTACAGGTACGGTACGAGAGGTAGTGGAGGCATAGAGAGCTACAAGAAAAAAGTCCTGTAGATCAGGGTTAGTGTTCGGGTAAAGGTTAACGAATCAGCCGTATCTGTAGAAACTCGAGGAAAAGAGATAGCACGGGGTTGCCACGTGACGATGATCAGCCAATCAGAGGCATTCCGTCTTCCGTACCTGTAGTCACTGCCAATAATGTTTGACACAAAGATAAATTGCCCCATCTCACTTCCAGTGAAATTACTACCCTGATCCTAACAATTTTATCATCAGCTGTGAGAGAATATAAAACAAATTCATGACAACAGGGGCGGCTCAGTGTTTGACAGCTTCCAACAACTGTTCATCTACCAAGCAATTACAGAAGGCTGTTGATATTGATACGGTACCGTATGCAAACTGTGAATCGCTATTAGTACGGCATCCATTGTTATTAAACTACCAAACATCACAGTTCACACACAACCCTAACTTTTGAGCCTGAAATTCATCAACTGCGTTTTGACGTCATGAAGTCCCTCTTTGTCTTGCGATAATCACGCCGTTTGTTATTGGATGCCGTACTGTGAAAAAGGAAAGGGGTACCGTATCAATAGCCACTTCAATTATGGAAACACATCACCCAAAACAGCCAACAAAACAAATAAATAGAGCCCAACCGATATGGATTTTTTGCAGGCCGATACCGATATTAGAGAGTAAAAAAAATTTATGATACCGATATACAAGTGTTTATTTCTCACTAACTTTACAAATTATATGAGAAAAATGCCAAACATATTAGATTTATACAGAAATACAACTGTTTGGGATCGTAGTCACCTTGGATTATTTTGTTCGAGCAACCGATCAATGTACATCACGATGCCATCGCGTTGCCTTCAGTTGGACTGGCAGTCGCTGTGTCACTTTGCTCAGCATTTGCACAAAATAGACTTCTCATCTATTTTGGGCCCGCCTAGCCGGCGGCATAGTGACCACTTGTCTCCTGTCGATGTAAAATGCCCACTCTGTTTGAAAATGAATGGCAGCTGGTCACTTTTCTTCTGTCTCTTGTAGCTAATGTGACCAAGGGGTGATGGGGGTCCCACCAATGCTTGATAGCATCATAAACAATGCCATTGGAGCACCCTCTGCTGGAAAAACTACATAATGACACCATTTCCAACAGCCAAAGTGTTTTTCTGCATTGTTTATGAAGTGAAATAAAAAAATAACACTGATACCGATATGTTTGTGAAAGGCTCCGAATGGCTGATATTATCCGCCAACCGATACAAATGAATTTGTTTTACGTTCTCTCACAGCTGATGATAAAATTGTTAGGATCAGGGTAGCAATTTCACTGGAAGTGAGATGGGGCAATTTATACGAAATAAATAAATAAAGCAGCAGCAGCAGCAGCAGCAGCAGCAGCAGCAGCAGCAACAACAACAACAACTTGCATTAATGACAGCTCAAAATTTGACATCAAGCATAAATGAGACAAGGACAGACACTGACAGCAAACCAGAACACAAACAATCACACATTTGTACATCCAGCTGGACAGTTGATGAAACAATTAACTAAATTAACAGATTCACATAAACACATGAGCACTCACCAGTTCTTGAGTCACTTTAACTGTGGTGTCTCCACGAGTTACCATGGAAACTTGACTGTCCAGCTACCATGGCATGTCCATGCCTCTGATTTTCTGCTGCTGGTGTTGATAATATAAAGGTTTCTTGTCACATCACTGAAGTTGTGTTGCCAAAGATACTTATTTTTGAAATAATTTCACACAGACGTGTAGTATTGTTACCTCCTGACGTGTAGTTTTGTCCCGTTTTTATTCCGCTGCTTTTATCACTTAGCTAACTAGCTCTCAGCGCGAGCTCACTCAGGAGACGGCGCGTGCGCAAGACGTCACGATAGGCGCGCGCGTTCAGCCAGGTACCGCCAATTAACTCTGCAATATGATTGGTCCAACGTCAGGTTAGAAAAGTCACCTCTGCCAGCAGCAGCCAGTGTTGCCATGTTTTCACGAATGCTTTTGAAAACAAGCACAAAAGAAGGTTTGCGAATAAACGACCTCCTAAAAATGTTGAACTCAGTTGTAAAGTAATAGTTCAAAAATAAAATAAGGACATGCACTGAAAGTAAAAGTACAGATACAGTATGCAAATCATACTCAAGTAAAAGTATACCCATTTTAGACAACATAAAAAGTGCAATAGCCAAGAAAACTACTTAATTACAGTAATCAGAGTATTTGTAAGCTATTACTTTACAACCTTGTCATTGAAACAGCTCAGCAGCAAAAGGTCTGATGACTTTTCACTGCTTAAAAATGGGAGACCAACCACAAAGATCCCTGTAATTCTGACACATTCACCTGCTTTCGGTTTAATTACACTCAAATTAAAGCTGATGTCTGTACCACAGGTCCATTTTAGCTATTTAAGAAGAAAAAGAATGGCCTTTATTGTCATTGTACATGCATACAACGAAAGTTGTCCTCTGCAATTAACCCATCCTAATTACAGTTAGACACAATCCAACCACTGGGAGCAGTGGGCAGCCACAATCCGGTGCCCGAGGACCAGCTCCAGATGTGAAGACACTGCCTTGGTCAAGGGCAGAGAAAGGAGCAGACTCTAATGTGCATGTTTTTGATGGTGGGAGGAAACCGGAGTGGCCGGAGGAAACCCACGCAGACACAGGGAGAACATGCAAACTCCACACAGAAAGGAACTGGGCATGGTGGGAATCGAACCCCAGACCTTCTTGCTGTGAGGCAAGAGTGCTAAAAGTCCAGTCAAACCTAGGTGTTTGGGCCAACGTAGATGAACGTATTTGCATTTGTCGTGATCGCTAGCCTCCGGTAGCCTGTGCTGGCCTTCGCCGATGTTCGCTGATGAACAGCGATCGCGTCCAAATATTTCGGCGATTGCCGATGTACATGTGGCTACATTGGAGACCGGTAGAGAGAGTTAGTCTCCGCTACGACCAAGGTAGCCTTTGTTAGTCTTCGTTAGTATCCATTAGCATCCGTTAGCATCCACGAGCCAAAGTTACTGGTGCGATCGTCTATGCTAGGTGTTGCTTCGCCCTGCCTGCTCAGAATCACTGGACAGTTTTGTGTCGAACCCCTCTCCCACACGTTGCCACGTTGGCAAAAGTCTCGCTTGTTCTAATGAAGCGCTGGCTAACGCCCGCCTCTGCTGGCCTCCACTAGAACTACAGTGAGGAATGCCGTGCTGCATTTGAGGTTCGCTACCAAACTACGGGAACGTGATTTTTGCTGACGTTTGGCCACCTTTCTCTCCCTTTCACCGCGTTCACCAAACACTGAGGTAAACGCCTAGGTGTGACTGGGCATAAACCACTGAGCCACCACAACTACCCCCTGCACAGCCACATTCGTTGCTTGCATGTATTATATATCAGGGGTAGTAAATGTTTTGTGATGAAATACCTGAATTAACAAACTGGTCAACCTCCGTGCATGTAATTGACAAATATGGAGCATTAAAAAAACCAAAAACAATAAAAGTCCAATTATCTTCCCTTTTAGATGTCACACCAGAATTATCTTCCGTCATGCACATCTTCATATGGTGTGCTGCCACTGTGTGAAGTTTCACTGTAATCCACCAAACAGTTTAGGAATAGTTGCCCTTACGAGGTCAGTGTCATGTGATGCATTAATTCAACACAAAAGTGTTTTCTCTTGATGATGATGTGCTGGAATTATTTTCCTTCATGCACATCTTCATATGTATGCTGCCACAGTTTGAAGTTTCACTGAAATCAACCAAATCGTTTCAGAGGAGTTGCAGTTACAAGATTCATGGACAGACAGACAGACGGTGTGATATAATAACTTGACAATGTCCAAATATATATGGATCTAACACCATCTCTTTCCTGGCAATTCAAGATCTGGCTGTAAGGCAAAACAAACATCTACAGATTTCCACACAATGATCTATAG
>OMMV01124164.1:2832-15159 GCA_900302635.1 Chatrabus melanurus
GGGGGGGGGGGATGGATAAAGCATCTCTGTGTAGAGTGTATCTCATTATTGCTGAACTGTGTGTTACCTTTGGTAAACAGTGAGGAACATTTCTCGGGCGGGCGTCACTCCATAGCAGCAGGCTGGTAAACGGCCGCAGTCCATTGGTGGCGTGCAGCCATTGTTCAAATCTACAGCCCCACAGGGATGTATGAGTTTGGTCATGATTAGTCAGAAACAATAAATAATCTACGCCTCTGACAGCCCCCTTCATTTCAGCCGGTGTTGAATGGATGCCCCATCTAACTCTTTTGTGTTCGCAAATTCCCTCCAGTTATTTTTTGCTGAATGACCTTCTCAATCACAAGAAAAGTCAAAAATTCCAATTTCTCAGTGAGACTTTCATTATAATAACCCTTCTTGCTCAAGGGTACCTGTCCATTTAGAGTATAATAGAATGTCTCAAATACACTGTGAAAAAGATGAGAAAACTTAAAAATTTAAAGCAACCAACTTAATTTGGATCAATTTCGGTTAACAGTTTTACACAAAGTGATATGTTCGATTTGAGTAGCTTAAAACTACTGTTCAAATCAGCCCAAATTCAATGTATTTAATAAAGTAAAGGTGTATTCCCTTTGGATTTTTTACAATAGACCCTATCGCAAATAGACAAAAAGCGACCCAGAATACATTGCGTCGCCAACTTCCGGAGACTTTGGAAGGCAACTGAGTTTCCGGTCTCTTTCATACAGTGAACGGTTTCGCTTCCCAGCGCCTGCAAAATACATTTTATTTGCGTGTCTACGAGAAAGCCACGCAATCTTATCCAATTTTGGAAGAGTGTGATCATGAAGGCTCGGAGAGGACGCGACAGCGGTTGACTACAGCGTACGGCTCTGTTGGCGATCTGAACCGGATAGCTGTGCCATGGACACGGGACTTTGAAACAGTTACCACCGCTTTGTATTAGCAATGCTTATGTTTGCTGCTTATTGACTATGGTTGGACAAATGAAAGAATCAAACACAAATGTGATGATGACTTTTGGTTGTTTACTGAGCCTCACGTCGAACTCGTAGAACTTAGAAGTATCAAAGCACACAACGCTGTGTTAAGCCCAAAGCAGCATCGGACAGCAGCGCGCTGTGTGTCACTTCAGGACAAGTAAAATCAGCGGGATACGGTTATACTGCAAAGCATGTATATACTATTAATTTCTTAGTTTGTCCAATTTGATTTACAATTATTAGATGTATTTTATGTATTTTTAATTCTCATTTCTTGAACACAGTGCAGATTAGAACACAACCAGGTAGAAGTACGGCTGTCTTGAAATTTCAGCAAAAAAAAGCAAAAACATTAGTGCGCCCCCTACGGGCTCATAAGTGACTATATGCGATCAGGTCTATTTAGGTCATAACATTTCTTCAGCAGCACTATTATTTTATTCTTTAGTATTCAAGTAAAGGAATCACAGTCTTATATTACCACTATATTCAAACTTTCCCTTTTTGGGAAAATAATTGAGGATTTTGACCCGTGTGGGTTAAAATCCAGCGACAAGATGCCATGACACACAGAGAAACTCAGTTTCCCAGCATGCCATTCAAGGGGCATATGGCACCACTACACTAAATATGCTAGTGTTAGGTTCATGGAGCCGAAGAAGCAGTAGACCATTTGACTTTTGTTTTTTGTGTATTTATAGTGTAGCTGTACTTCATTTTATAGGAATGCTGAGAAACGTAACTAATTAGGAGTTCATAAAGGAATTAAACAATGTAAAGAATATCACTTGCCACAAAGTATGTTCCCAATTCTTCTCATTATTGATAAATCATGATCAACCCACAGAAGACTGCAGTAAAGGATTTATTTCAGTGACATGATGCTGACTCCCACATTCATTCATTCATTTTCTATACCCGCTTATTCCAATTAAGGTTCGCGGGGGGGGGGAGGGGCTGGAGCCTATCCCAGTAGTCATTGGGTGAGACGTGGGGTACACCCTGCACAGGCTGCCAGTCCATCGCAGGGCTGACTCTCACATTCATCTCAGAATTATCTTTATCACAGAAAGTGTTTGGTGAGTGCTGTTGATGTTTGCGACTGACTGACGAGGACACCACTCATGTTCCTATTCAGATTCATCTTTCTCAGTGTACCTTCAGGCCGAAGCACACTCCGAAAGCTCTGATGCAGCTGCTGTGAACCACAGTCAGGCAGCGTGAACCCTTCTACGCATGTAGAAAGGGTTTTTCATGTGTGAAAAGCAAAAGAAGAGTAATTAAATCTTCATTCCTTCATCCTTAAAGCCATATTCACATCTGTTACACTGCAAACAAAAGAGTGTAACACACATACGGTGAGGTCAACATATGCTCCGGTGATGCTTGCGATAGAATGAAGTAGCAAAGATTTTGTTGGCGGATCCTTTAACCGTATAACAGCATCTTGTTTTCATGTCACATGACCCTGTGTAGATTACGTAAATCAAATATTAATTACAACGCAAAGTGACCCGACAGCTCAATAATACCTCTAATGTCTTCCACGGACTAATAGACAGCTGAGTGAATTTCGTGTCCAAAACAGGCTGCTTCAGCAAGCTGCAAGCAGCTTGTTTAATTAAGACGTGCTGACAACTGGTGAACTCTGCACATCATTATGGATCCGCTTGCCTAATTGGAAAGAATGGCTGGGGTAAACGCATTTCTCTTTGATGTTGGGTTGCCATGGATGCAATGAAAATGTAGAAAACCATTTAAAATATTGTGGAACTCTAACTACATTACCAAATGTGACAAGGTTGGACTAATTGAGAGAACTGTCACAAAGATAATGTACATAAAAAGGTGAACTCAGGTCTTACCTGCCCTGGACTTTAATGTCAGAAATGGCATAGAAGTATCTGGACAAGTTGTTCTCATCCACCATTGTAGCTCCTGTGGCGGGCCGTAGGAGGCGCACTCTCAGGTCTGTGATGGTAAAGAAGTCCCTCAGGTTCTTGGTTGTGTCCAGTTGGCCATAAAGTGAAGCCATGTTGTGGAGCCGGGGCCCAGCAAACAGAGCAAAGCGGTCCTTGATCTCAAAGCGCACAGTTTTGTCGTACTTCCATACATAGCCTCTCGAGTACTCCTCAGTGCAGATGATGTCCAGGAGGGTATGCTGGGTCAGATCCTGCGCCGTCTTGGGTTCCATGGTGAAAGCATCCAGGCAGTCTGTGGCATAAAACTGATAGGGCTGCCAGGTTCGTCCATAATCCAGTGACTTTTCTAGGACCATCTGTTCTGGACGGCCTGACTCGAAGGTGAGAACGATGTCATCCGTCAGCTCAATGGTCTTGTTCCAAGATAGTGTAATGTTGACCAGGAGGGCTTTTGGGTACTTTTTCCAGGATGTGGACTGCCAGAAAGTAGTAGGATTTCGGCCCTCGATGTCGAACATGAGCTCTGGAGGATGTGCGAGCTCCTTGGTGCTGGCGTCACATTCATTGTTACACATGTAGGGATTCTCCTACAAAGAGATGGAGCGAAGAAAAACAAAAGGCAGGATAGAAGAGCGAGAGAGGCAGAAACATAAAGAAAAGGTGAGCGATTACAAGGAGTGAGTCACTGAACATTTTCAAAGTACTCAAAATGCATGGCACTGACTCGCTTAAATACTGCCATGTCCTCAGGATTTGACAAATCCCTAAATTGCTCTCCGAAGCTGTTCATCAAACACAAGATACATCTCAATGAAGATGTCGTATACACAGAGACATTAGGTGTGAGGTGGAGTGTGCAGTCTCCATGAATATATGAGGCCATGTAGCTTTATTTTGCATTTTTATTTATTTTTGACAAGTCTAGGAACATCTCTGCTATCTTGTTATGATGCCACCCTTCCTCCTCTCTGTTGCATAGTCACACCATGTAATTACAAATAGACAGCATGTTCTGGCACTTCCATTCCTGGATTTAGCATGTCTGATTTCTCCAGATTTGCAGTATTTGAATTTAATAGAAAGCCTACAAATATCTTGCTAAAATTTAGCTCTGATAACCGCTAATTCTCTAACTGAAAAGTTACCTGTGATAACACTAAACCGATAAACCACTAAAAATATTTAGCTGAAGCTACCGTTAATGGCTAACCTTTATATGAATTTAGATTTGGCTTGGTTTTTTTGGCTTTAAAATGCTGAAAAACATGTGAGATGGAGGAGAAAGACAATTTCTGGAGTGAGTTAGATGAGGTAGTAGACCGTGTACCCGAGGACGAAAGAGTGGAGACTTCAGTGGGCATGTTGGTGAAAGCAACAGAGGTGATGAGGAAGTAAAGTGACTGTCACACATTGACGTTTTGCAGAAACGGATGCCCACGTATGTGATTTTTTTTCCAACACGGTGGTGCACGTTGAAAATAGTTAGGGGTAAGTAACACATAAGTAATACTCGTTTTAAGCACGTGATCACACGTTGTTGTACGCAGAGGACGTCAAAAAATTTTGAGCATGTTCAAAATTCACAACGTGTGGCAACGTACGTTACATTAGTTATGCAGAAGTTACAGGTACGCTAGGGGAAAGTGAGAAATAAGTAGTCCCTTTAACGCACAGCTGCCGTTCTGCCAGCGTTCTCCCAGCCTGGGGACAGAGCCGATCCCAACAGAGAGCCACATTAAGCCGTCACGGAGGAGGCGTAGAGGATGGGCATCCAGACAGAGCTCTGTGCTGAGATGACAGCGGATTTTTAAAAAAAATATCTCCCCCTCTCTATCCACGGCTGGTTTGTGGGATTTCTTTCACGTTCTTGGGTGGCGTGGAGAATAAAGGACGTGGATTTCTCGGCGACATACCCCACAGCTGTCATCTGCGGCACTCTCCTGGTCTAGAGGCGGAGCCGATCCCAGAGAGCCACAGAGAGCCGTCACAAAGTGCTGTGGAGATTGTCTGTGGAGATGACACCGTTGTTTTTTTGTTGCATCTCCCCCTGTCCATGAGGGACTTCTTTCACATTCTTGGGTCGCGTGAAAAAAAGGAGCTCTCGGCGCTGTGTACACTCGAAGAAGTCACATGACAGTCCGTGAACGCTGCATGCTAGGCAGACGTCGGTCAAACACTCTGATTATTTCATATAGAAGTGAATCAAACGCTATAAATATGTCAGACATACGATCTGTATCCGTTCCATTCATTATGCATACGATAGCTATACGTGTCCTCGATAGCATTTTCGATGCAAAGTTAGGCATGCTCCACCATGTTCGGACTTTGCCAATTTTTTTTAGACGCTAAGCGTCAGTTTCTGTTATACGCCACTGTGTGACAGAGCCTTAATGGTCCGATATGGTATTAAGGAGAGGAATGTGGAAGGGCAGATGATGGTAGATTTTCCAAAAAGGATGGAAATGGCTGTCGCGAATACTTATTTTAAGAAGATATTTTGAGATTCACCTGCAGGTTTCTCACAATCTGTGAATTCATCAGTCCAGTCCTGTTCCTTGAAAGAGGTCCTCCTAAAAAACATTTGTCTGGTTTACCACAAATCATTACCGAGTGATGTTCTCTCCTCGCTCCCTGGGGGCTCTATCTAGTCATCGGGGGGAGGAGACGCTCCTCTACGAGGACCTTTCAAGAGCTACAAGCGCCAATTTATTAGGACAAGATAATCCACTGCTTGATTAGGTGGGAGATGTCACCCTGTGCGTGTGTGTATGTGAGTGGAAGCGAGTGTGTCGATTTGGTGAGTAAATGGAGAGAGAGAGAGAGACCAGACCTCCGATGTAAGAGAGTCTAATGAAGCAGCGAGGCAGAGATTGAGTAAGTTAGGGGGCTAATACAGCGCCTTTTGGCTAATAAGCTTTGCAACTTTTTTCCTCATCCTCTAACGTAAGGCAACAAAGAAGTAGAGTTCTGTCAGGTCTGCTGACTGCGGGAGTGCCCCACTGACATCCTGTCTGGACCGTCCCTGAAAGGTTTATCCAGTGGTGGACAACGGCGGAGACGCAGAAGAAAGAAGGCCGGCCAGTAGTGGAAAATTCCTCTTAGGTTTATCCTGTCTCATGGTGGGAGGATAGGCATGCGATTAACCACAGCAGCTGGTGCAGTGTGCATCCACAGACAGATCTGTCATTATTTTATACGAGCCAGTTATGCCTGCTTCGGGGTATGAGTAGTCTCTGCACTTGCAATTGGACTGCATTATATTATTTGAATTTTTAGAAATGTACATTGTGGCAAGAATTATTGAGGAAAACCTTTAACCATCAGTGACAGAGGAGAGCTGTTTAATATTACTGAAGAGCATTTGAGGTAATTTTTGCTCGTAATTCTTTTTTTAACATGTGGAAACATCATTTGTTTTTAAAAAAAAATCTTGAGAATTGAAAAAAGGTATTTGTGCTTTTGTGAATAAAAAATTCCTCTACCATTATAGAATAATCATTCGATTTTGAGATTCGCAACATTGTTCCATTACTCTTGTCCAAATGAATATTTTATACTAATATCTGGATTTTATTTGTTTAGATCCTGTTTTGTCACTTATTGGTTATATTTCACTGGTTATGCATAACTGACAGGCTTCATCAAAATCACTCTATTAGTTTTTGAAAAACTCATGTCATAAAATGTTCTATCGAGCCATGTCAAGATAAATATAACAATACCCAGAATCCCCATAGGGCTCTTAATCAACACCAAAAGTCAATAGGTGGTTCCTTATGATACAAGTGACAGTTTAATTAAATTACTCGAAGTCTGTTGTAAATTTAAAAAAAAAATCCAAATCTTGAAACATTTTCCATATCACTATGTAAAACAATAAAAAATTATAGGAAAATTCACATATAATTTTTGATCAACAACAAATTTTAATGGGCCCACTTGGAGGCGATGGGCCAGGACCTGGATTTTGGGCTTTCAGGCTCACATGGAGGAAGGATGTCTTATTGTGATATTTTGGAAGGACTATATCCCTAGTTATGAAAAATGTATGATAGCAATGCCGAAGCAATAGCTTTCTCTGTGTTATCACATAATATTGTCTGTTTCACCTCCACCTGTCTGGATTACCGCCTGGTCACCACCTCAGTGGTACAAAAATGCAAGTGATGAAATTCGGCACATGGAATGTGAAAACTTTGATGGACAACACACAATGTCAGACAGACCAGAGAGCCAAATCACTCTGGTATCTCGCGAGCTTCAGAAATTCGACCTTGACATCGTTGCCTTGAGTGAAACCTGACGACCAGGGGAAAGACAACTGAGGGAGGAGCAGGGAGGATACACTTTTTTTTTGGAAAGGATCTCTCGAGGAAGAATGAAGAATCCATGGCTTCAGATTCACAATCAAGAACTGTCTCCCCTCAAAACTGACAGACGCTCCAGTTGGAATCAACAAACAGCTGATGACCGTTCGTCTTCAACTTACATCTGAACATCATGCAACTGTGATAAGTGCATACGCTCCAACACTCGATGCAGATTATGAAGTGAAGGAACGTTTTTATGCCGAACTGGACTCTATCCTGGCCGCATTTCACCCATCTGACAAAATTATCCTTCTTGGCAACTTCAACGCAAGCATGGGGAAAGACCAACTCTGGAGTGGAACCATCGGGAAAAACGGAATCAGGAAGTGCCACGCCAATGGCACACTGCTTCTCACGAAATGCGCTGAACATGGCCTGATCATCACAAACGGCATCTTTCGATAAAAGCAGAAGTTCAAGGTCTCCTTGCAACATCCCCGCTCAAAGCACTGGCACCTGCTTGACTATATCATCATTCGATCTTGTGACCAAAAAAATATCCTCTCCACCAAAATGCTCACTGGCGCAGATGATTGCTGGACAGTCCACCATCTTATCTGTTCCAAAATTAGGCTCAACATCCACCCTAAAAGGAGACTTGGATACTGCAAGGCAGTCAAAAGGTTAAACATCTCAAACTTCAAGATCCGGCAGTAAAAGCAGAGTTTGCACAATGTCTTGTATAAGATCTTCCAACAAAATACTTCGTTTCAGCCCCCAGCCACTGGAATGAACTGAAGACTGCAATGACAATGACCTGGCAACAAACACTTGGCCACCAAAAGAAGAAACCTCAAGACTGGATTGACAAGACAGTCCGACACAGGTCACTTGTCCAACTAAGTCCGGTACCTATTTAAGGCACAATCACCTAGAAGTTTGAGCCAATGTAAATGAACATATTTGCAAATGTCGGTGTCCGCTGGCTTCCGCTAGCCTCCACTGGCCTCCGCCGGTCTACGCTGATGAACGTTGACCGCATCAAAATTTTTTCGACATGTTTAAATTTTCTCGGTATTTGCAGATGTACCTCTGGCTACATTGGAGACCGTTAGAGAAAGTTAATCTCAGCTAGGACAAAGTTCCCTCCACTAGCCTCCGCTGGCATAAGTTACTGGTGTGATTGTCTATGCTGGCTAATGTTCGGGTGCTGCTTCGCCCTGCCTGCTCAGAATCACTGGACAGCGGCGTGTCGACCCCCTCTTCCGCACGTTGCCACGTTGGCAGAGGTCCCGCTTGTTTTAATGGTGTGCTGGCTAACATCTGCCTCCGCTGGCATCCGCTAGCACCACATTGTGGAACACCAAGCTGCGTTAGAGATTCGCTGCCAAACTAACATAATTTTTGCTGAATTAGGCCAATTTTCTTGACTTTCCCCTGCATTCACCAAAAGCTGGGGTAAACGTTACAGTGAAATTGCATCTTTACAGCTGCATGGAGTGAGACATTGCAGATATAGCGCCTTGTCCAAGGACACAGACAGGTAGTGTGACCAGGAATCGAATCCAGATCTACATATTGGTTGCCCAACAAACAAACAAAGCAACTAAAAACATATATATATCGCTTATCACATTTCCGCCTCTATGGAGTATGGAGATAATTGATGCCTGAAATTTCAATTATGCAATATTTAATTTTACAATGAGAGAAAAAGATCATCTGCACTCATATATCTGATATAAATTTGTTGAATTTGTGGAAGGCAGATCCTTTACATGGATAAGACTACACAGCATCAAATCTTCTCTCCCTAAAAGTCAAGCATAGACTCCTTTGACTTGAAGATCAATTAAATTTTGGAATTTTTTAATATAAATTTGAAGTCAAAGTCTGTGTAATCATGCAGAACAGTCCGTTATTACTGTAACACTTGAGTATATACAAAGTGCCACTGTCACCAGTACATCTTTGTAATCAGACAAAGACGTATCACAATCGATCACTCCAGATGAGCCGCTGAAAATCTGTCATGTGCAGCACCCGGTAACTGCGGCACTGGCCCGAGCCCAAAGGATAAACCTGTTCATTACTATTTCCTCCGCTTCTCACCTAAAGACAAAATACTACCCTTACAAAGATCAATAACCTCGCCGGTCAGCTGCAAAGGAGAAAAGAGATAAAATGCTGAGCGCACGGCCTCTTGAAAAAAAAAATCAATGGCAGATTTCTGTTTTTTTACTGTAGTGCAGGGTTGAGGGCTCAGTTAGCCGATTAATGGTTCAGCAGGACCCTGCGTAGACATCAGGAATTTTTGTAATTACAAAAGATGTTTCTATTAATCCCACCATGATGATAAGTGGTCTAGATGGGGGATGGCCACCTCGGATTACAAAGCTGGTGCTGAGGTTGATGGAGCAGAAAGATCACGTTAAATTAGCATTAATAGAGGCCCCCAAACAATCTGACGTAATCCGATTATTAGCATTGTGATACAGTGACGTTGCATGGTTGGGGTCATGTGTGTTGGTTTGTGAATGTTTGCTAATGTTGTGTTGCGTGCTCCTCACGCTAAACGCATTGTCCACGTCATTGTCAATCTGTTCATCAACAATGTAGTGACACACAGGACAATGAATCATTAGACTCAATATAATCAGCTGCACTTCATAGATTATGTCAGAATAAACCCCTTGAAATGCATGATCTCATTTTCAAGGGGGTTCTGGATTACTTGGATTAATATGAAGGTTCAATATTTAATTCTCTACCCCCTCCCCCCAGCCCCATATCATCCTGTTGTGGTTCTGTGGAAAAAGTCATTTTAAATAATGTCCTCACCTTTACCCTAACCATCAACCCTGGATCAATAAAGAACAATAACCTTTAATTGCAAAGCTCCTCTGACAAATTGTGCAAAATGCTGTTTATGACAGCATGCATGGAATCATCTACACCATTTTCCATATCTGTTGTTGTATGTGGACTAATAGACTTATAGCAATCTACAAGAAGCTTCTATGGGCATAAACAGTACATGTACATACAAGGTAGTGTATAAGTTACTGAAATTCTGGCTCCAGTTTTAAAATAAGAAATGACTTGAGCGGCTGTCAGCATTGGCCTCAGCACATCATAACTACTGATGGAGGATGGGACTTGGGGGAATATAAATTTCCTAACTGTCGACATGCCATCTAGATAGATGGGCTCCCACCAATCAAACAATCTGTTTGTGTGACAGATGTCTTGGACTTGTGGCTCAGATAACAGAAGGAATACATCCCCCGTTCTGTCCTCCTTATTCTTTCTACTTCACTCTTTTCTCTTTATGTCTCCCTTTATTCTCTGGCTCTATCACACTGTATATCAACAGTGAGTATTTTGCACTATGACAGAAGATTATATGTATATTTACCTAGGACACCAGCAGTGCAGCAGGGTATTGTAATTGCTCATGTGTGTCTGACTGTGTACAAAATAACTGAGAAACACATGAGCAAATTTTCACTAAACTTGGTGGGAATATTCCTTGGGTGAGTGTCTCCAGATGATTAACATTTGGAGCAGATTGTTCAAAGTTTAAGGTCAGGGTTGTCAAAAATATAGTCCAGGATATCGTCACAACTAAAAGGACAACAGAGGTAATCTAATGTTTATATTGATCAGGCAATCATTTTGTCATTGCGTGATGTATGTGATGTCATGATGACATCACTAAAACCTCATGAAACAATGTCATAATTGTCTGAAAAACACATTTTCCAGGATATCTCCACAACCAACAGGGCAAGAGAGGTGATCTAAACCTTATATCAATCAGCTAATCATTTGCCATTATGTGGTATCAGTGACATCACGATGATGTCACTATAACATTAAAATTATGTGACATTTTATCATGTGCAGTATATAATATTGGCATCACTTGTCAATGTCAAAGGCAACCAAGCCCATATGTATGTGACAAGTGGAGGAAATGGTGGGCAACGGTGGGGAAATGGGTGATTGTGGCGGGTTGGTTGTACGACTGGAAAGTGGAAGTAAGTAGCAGAGTGGCTGTGCATCAGTTTGTTGATGGATGTGGAAAGGTGAACGATGGCAATATTTCCTCCAGGCCTCAGCCTACCAGAGAGAACAAAGGTGCTGCTACTTATTTATTGGGCCCAAGAGTGAAGAATCAAGAAGACTATTTCCGCTTCTCTTTCCCGTTTCCATTTCTTTGGCGATGGGGATTCATGCTCCCTCCCTTGTTATAAGCAATATGTGTGATCCTACATTTCACAAAAAAATAGGGATCTCAAACCTGTTAGTCTGTACTAGCAACCAGCGGACAGTGTATATGGGAGCAACCACTGATTCCTCTTATTTTTTCTTCAATCTTCCGGAGGCTTTGCAAAACGCAAAAGGCGGAATAAGTATGTACCTTTTAGTTAACTGTATCAACATGGCGGTGCAACATGGTGGCCTCCAAAAGGGGGCCTGCTCCCAAGTAAAAATGAAGAACTCATTCTAAGCTTATGACAACACATCGATTCATTGTTGGAGGTAATTATACACTAATGAACAAATAGTTATGAATGCCATATTCCATTTCTGCTCATAAATACCTCTAAATCCTACACATTGTAGCTTTAAAGTTTAAAGCTTTATAAAAAAAATATCACCCTCTGTGTGTATTCCTCAAGCTCGGGTCCCCTACCAGAGGCCTGGTAGTTTGAGGGTTCTTCTTCTTCCAAGTAAGGCGCTGAATCCTTAACATTCACACTCACATTCTGCGCAGTATCTTAGCTGTTCCTAGGACTGCGCTCTTCTGGACAGAGACCTCTGATGTTGTGCCTGGAATCTCCTGGAGCCACTCTTCCAATTTGGGGGTTACAGCTCCTAATGCTCCTATTACCACAGGGACCACTTTGGACTTTACATTCCACATCTGCTCCAGTTGTTCCTTCAGCCCCTGGGACTTCTCGATTTTCTCGTGCTCCTTCTTTCTGATGTTGCTGTCGGCTGGGATTGCCACATCTATCACAACTGCAGTCTTCTGTTCCTTGTCAACCACGTCAGCCACTTCATCTATCTGTTTATGGTACATCCCATGGAGGG
>OMMV01124172.1:0-11257 GCA_900302635.1 Chatrabus melanurus
TCTGGTAGGCCATGGAGTGGCATGGGATCCTTGCTGGGCCGACTGAACTGGCTGACCAGCGGCTCATCCATGTTCAGCTTGTTGTTTGTGGCACCGCTGCCGTTGTAGTCGAGGTTGTCCACACTACACAACTTGCTGTCTTCACACAGTGATGGCTGGCTGGCTGTGCGCTTCTCCTCATTATCACTACAGGAGAAGATGCTGGCATGTCATTGGGAAATTTTCAATAAGTGAAGCCTTCAAACCAATTTTGAAATTTACAACTTGAAATGGTAACATTTGGTGCACTTTCAAACACAAAATTCACTGAAATGTAAACTTGGAATATGGTCAATTTTCACTGTAATGTTATTCCTTCATCAACCTCTCTCACTCTGTTTTCCTCTTTTCTGCCAATAATTCTTGCCATATCATCTACCTTTCGCTGTTCTTTGGATTTGTTTTCACGCCACAAGGGATGTTGTGGTCATCTCGTTTTCATCAAGAGAGGATCGTTTAACCTCAGAACGTTCCCGAAGTAAATCTCACGCATTCGATTGGCCACGAATCACCATGTGATGATGCAGCAACTATTTCTGGCCAAAGTGTAAGGAAATCCCTTATGAAACAACTAATAGGGAATCTTGTTAAACAGTCAGAAACCAAAAGGTTTCAAGCAAAATAAAAAAATAAACATTCCTTCATCAGGCGAAAGGGAAACGTTTGTACAACACGAAAACAAATTCAAGTCTCAACTGATTTTTGCGCTAAAATACAGAATAAATAACGCAACTTCTAATGCTTTTAGGATTAATCTGAGCATGAGCTGATCGGCCGTCTGTCTAACCCTACCTAATGTCCTCAGGTTCTTGCTCGGGAAAACTGACAATGAGGCTGGTGTCTTGCTGACCTAATGAGACAATTACCAAATCAATGAGACATGTGTCTCCTAACATAATGATTTTGATGAGACAATCATATTTGCGTGCTTAACTTTAAGTTTTTTTCTTGCTTAATACAGCCTTCTTTAATCATTAATTTTATTTATTTAGGATTGTATGTGTGTATGCCTGTTTATGTGCCCTTGAATTCTTAGTCACCCCCTGCAGTATGCCAGAGGACTTGTAACATGTCTGCATGGTGAGTGGTTGAGTGACAGTGATGTCCTTGGGTGTTGGTGCTTTTTATTTATTTTGGACTCACAATCTTTTTTTATTTATAAATAGTCATATTTATAATGGCCTTATCCTATTTAGTAACCATAGTACCCACTGCACATTTCTTGCACTATGCAGGAGGACCTGGGCGTGCATTAAATGAATGTTTTACTTAAGTATTTTCGTAGCTAAAACTTTTATTTCTTGCATGAACATATATTATTTCTATTCAGTAACATTGTTGGCTCCCCCTGGAACATGTTGCACTTAAACTTTACAGATCATCCTCAGTTTGCGTGTTTTGTTAATAGTCAATTTTATTTCTATTTTCACTATTATAAATTTCAAGCTACTTTATTAATTTACTTAAATTTTACATCATACTGAAAAAAGTACCAATGTAAAGCATTTGGAAATAAATAGAGGCTGGTCCAAATGTGGCCCACGGGGTGCGAAGTTAGTAGCCCTGATTCAGGCGCTGCACAGCAGCCGACTTATCAAACTTAACAACACAAAACCATCAGGGTGGCGGATCATCAAAGTTTTATACCATTTTTAAAATGACGCTTTGCCTTCAACAACACAGATGTCTGGTCTGAAACAAGTGTTCCTGAGGAATTTTAACTGCACCAGCGGATCTTGCGAAATAACGCCTGCAAAAATATATTCAAGGCAAGAGGAGGTGGAGGATAATTTTTTACTTTTATCACGTCAATAAGAGTTAGTGTTTAACATTGCGCTGCTGTCTGTCAGCTGACATCCTGTTAGATAAAATAATAAAGAATGATAAGCCGATTAACACCATGTGAAATCACTTGGAAAAAAAACATTACTGCACAGAAAATTGTGTGTGAGGGGAAATCAGCAGTCAGAGTGCTGCAGATGTGAAATGCTTGACATCCAAATTAATTACCGTAATACTTGGCATTATTAACAAAAATGTTTTTCTCTGGCCTGGCGGGGGTTCTTCAAGTCCCCGACTCGCGATCTATTTTGTGAATGTACTTGCCAGCCTTCAAATGAAGGCGAAATTGGCGACTAACTGGTCGTCACATCGAGGACTTTTAAATGGATTTTAATGATGTGATAGTGGACGTTTCCACTGCGGCCTATTTATTTTGTCATTGAATCTGGACGATTCACATGGGGTGTCAGAATTGATACTACAACATGTGAAATTTCGCAGCTCAGTAACCAAATGACATGCCCGAAGATGGGGAATTTGGAAGTGGGCATAAGAGACCCCAAACAAGGTTAAAAGGAAGAATTATTATGAAATGGAATACATCTGAATACACCAAGCAGCTGCATGAAAAATTGCAAACTTAAAACAGATAAAACATGATGGTGTGTGAGTGTGGTAAATAGAGTGGATAAGCATGGGATGATCAATAAGAGCAATTAGGAGTGCAAAACACATCACAGCATACCTTTCTAGAGATCTGCATAGCAGGAGCAGGCATTGAGGTGGGAAATGACAGTAAAAGGAACAGCAGGGGTTAGGAAAAATCAAACAGTGCCAGGGGAATCAGGCCTGTGTTAGAAGTTAGAGTCTGCACAATCTATAGAAACATAATATGACAAAGAAATGATGTGCATTCAATTTGCAAACCTGTACTCTCCAAACGTCTCATCCTTCATAGGGCGGGCTTCTGAGTCCATGGGGCCCTCCTCTTTATCTTTCACTGTGAAGGAGAGATGATTGGATTTCATTATCGCTCCTTTAATCAGTGCACTGTGATCTCTAAGCACTGCTTCAGACATCATTAATGGCATTGTGACAGACGGCGAGATAGCAAGTGACAATGTTATCAGTTTATAAAAAAACCATCTTCGACTATGCTGTAGATACGGACTACCTGCAGACAATCTGTTTATGTTTGCACTTTGACTTCATTTATCATCTGACTTTCAGCTTAATGACAAACACTACGAATGTATTAAAATGTTACACTAATGAAGTATTGGTATTTTTTTTCTTTTTGAATGAATGGAATTGGATAAAAAGCTGGTTTAATTCACTGCGGGTACAGCATGTTTTCTGCATTGAGGTTTGTGATTTTCACAGTACTTTTCAGAACAGAGTCTGATTCTTGGATCCATCAGGATCCTTGGATGCTATTGGATCCAAATTTTGATCGGAGAGTCAAGAAGCATTTTACTTAAACGGAGAGACGGCATATTCATATAACTGATTGTCATGAAACATAGTGAAAACATTAAGCCTTTTCTGGAAATAATTGCAGAAGCTCTGGATAAAGGCGCGGAGTCAAGATCTTTTAAAAGTAATTCTTCTCATTGCAAGATGCATAGTACATTTTAAATTGAACTGATTTTCTGAAAACAAAGTGAAAATGTTGAGTCCAACCTGGAATGAAAAACATTATATTTTGGTATGCCTCTAAAAAATGAGCCTGGACATTTTAACCCATAAGAACCCATGGTGACACAGGTGTCACCAACCCTTTAAATGTTCTAGAAATTTCCTTATACAGTGTTATCCTTGACTTTAACTAACGAAGTCCCAAAGTGACATATACGTAACATCCTGGTGTGGTCATGTGACAATGTGTGAATTTTGGTGTATCCATGCCAACATTTTAAGGTGCCATAGATAAGGTGTCACAGGTGTCACCACGGGTTCTTATGGGTTAAGATACCATTTTTATCTGCCATCAGCCATGTTCTTGTATGATGTTGTAAGATTGAGGCATTTTGGGCCTTAGTGGAGGTATGCACTCTAATGAATGCCCTTCTTGTTGATTTTAATGCCTTCTTTCCAGTAAGACTATTCTTGCTTACTGTTGTGGCTTCCTATAACTGCTTGAGTTCTTTTGCAGCGTCATTTTCATTACCAGACTGCTTTATAGTTCCAGACAGTCCAGAATTACTCATGCAGACTTTTTAGAAGGTGTCCTCAAAATGTCATGACATCACCTGGCTAACATTTTATCATTACCCCACCAAGGAGCTTACGTTTTCATCCACATTTGTCTATTTATTTAAAAGGATTATGGAAAAACTACTAAACCGACTTTCATGAAAACTGGCTCAACAGGCATTAGCTCACCATTTTGATCTGCTTTCACCTATTTTCCCAACACATTAACTGCTCAATAATGTCGAACCCTGCATTAAGTCCAACCTCTTTCTCCACCCCTGTTGACGAATAAAGCATTTAGATTACGCCATGGCTACTGACAGGATCATCCTGTCAATAAGGAATTTTTTTGCACTATTGATAGGATCACTTTAATTGTTGGCAAACGATCAGAAGCCAAGAAATGCAACCAATCAGAGCACACCTTGCTTGCTTGTGTGTGTGTTGTATTCTTCCAGGCAGCATTTTATGTTACGTCATTGCTCACGTTTTGGATGCAGGCTTTTAAAATGATTTTATGGCGGTTTTTGGCCATTTTCAGCCAAAAACGCATATTTTGGGCTCCTGTGCCATGATATTAAGGCCATATGACCTTAAATTTGGTATGGGGGTAGCTTGGGAATGCACACTTGGGCGTTTTTGGCTGTTTGGATGGGAAATCCCATCCATATGTATGGGAAGCTCTGATTGGCTGATACTGTTCCTGTCAATAAGGAAGTTTTCTGTACTGTCGACAGCATCATCCTGTCAATAGCCTCCACCTTTAGATTATTACAACAGTATTTTCTTTTGTCTTTCAAAGAGTTACACAGATATATGTAGGATTGTTCAGCCTTGGTGGGGGACTGCTAGTGGTCTTCTAGTTGGCTTTCTTGTCTCTCACACACAGGCTGGTAGAGTTAATAATGTCAGTTCAATCGTCAAGTACATCAATGATGTACAGTTTTGTATCTAACAATAATCTTAACGCTCTCCCACACGTATTATGATGTCATGTGCTGCATTTACCTGAATACTTTCCCCCTTTGCTCCTCTTGATAAAGCACAGGATGAGTAATACCAGCAGAAGCAGCACGATGGCGCTCACGACTCCAATGAACCAGCCCTGTGTGGCAAAGCTCTGCTGTATCTCCGTCACTTCTTCAGAGAGCAAAACAGAGGGAGGTGGGAAGAAGGGAGAGTAAGGCTTTGGCGAGGGACAAAGAGTGGAAAAGTACAAGTGTGGAAACTCTAAAAAGAAGATGAAAGGGAAAGAAATGAGACAAAAGAGGGAGCAGAATCTAGAGCAGGAGAGAGACAGTGCATTCAGCATTCTGACAGGATGGCATTTCACCAGGGATCCAAAGAATATTGCACAATACTGCAACCAAACACAAGTAATGGATCATTTCATATGGCTAACCAAGCTGTCTTTTCTTTTCTTTGAAAGCACTTCACAGAAAACTGCAAGATGCTCTCTGTGGGATCAGGCTTTATTTTTAGAAGTGGGAAGCTCAGAGGATACCCAGAGAAGAAAAACATGAAAAAGGATGAATGAAGGTAGAATGCACATACTCCCTGTTCCTTCTGTCTCAACGTCTTTTTCCCAGAAACTGGTGTTGGTGTAGGTGAATTGTAGACGGTAAAGAGAGCCAGGACTCAGGCCCTGAAGCTTGTAGAAAGACTGCGAAGAGCTCACATTCTCTGCCTTCCATTTACCACCACCTGCACCAAATACAGCATGGAAACAGGTTTACAGTCCATTGATCAGGGTGGTGTTCAGTTTTCACAGAGTTCCGGATTTTAAACATTATTGTTGTCTTTTGGCTGCCCCCCAGTTGTCCAGGGTCGCCACAGTGGATCCGGTACAGATCCGCATTGGGATTTGGCACAAGTTTTACACTGGCTGTCCTTCCTGACGCAACTCCAGTTCTACATGGAGAAACACACACAGCCCCCGGTCTTCCCAAGCGGTCTCCCAGCCAAGTACTAATCAGGACCTACTCTGCGTCACTTCTGACATCTGACGGGATCAGGTGCACACAGGGCAGACTGGCCGCTGTCCGGATTTTAAACATGGGTTGAAACAAAAGGGTAGACTGCTGATAATACGTCATTAAGATGTGTAACAACCTGTCCTGTGACACAAAAAAAAAACAAATTATAAAGACTAATTAATCACACACTACAACCTTAACTGAAAAAGAAAGCTCGCTCACTCCATCTATGGTGGAGGCCACAGACAGAGCACACCACACTGTCAGAGTGAACAGTTTTTAGCTTACCATTAACAGTGCTGCAAGCAACGGGTCTCAGTGTAGACTTGTCCTTCCATTCGTTCCATATACTTAGAAGGAATATTCACACATAATGGCGGATGCAACAAGTGGTAAGTCTCATAGCAGTCACTACACTTCCAGCGCTTGTCCTTTGCCTGCTGATTGCACACGTGCTTTGTACATCCTAAATCGGGTCCTTGCCAGAAAACATCTCAATTCTATGTTCATCCTCTGGATAGCAATGTGCTTAACCGTCTACCACTGGTGCACTTGTGTCTTAAAGGGATGACAGATGACACTCTGATTGGTTTATTTCATATTATGCCAACAACATGCCCATGACTAATGAGGTGATAAACTCCAGCCCTTTTGCACCCAGCACCCTGATTTGCACTTAGAGTTTGTGCTGTGTAAATGGCAGAAAGGGGTTTTTAGATACGACCCAAAAGCATGTGTGCCACTTGTTATAGACAGTCCGCTGTAGATTGTTAAGATAAGGCTCCTATAGTTCATTTGTTTGGTCCTGTACCAGTGACCAAAATGTTGCAATTTTGCATGTTACCCATGGTTCAGTTTGCTTTCACATGACGTTATTGTAAGATGAATAAAACATGTAAATAAAAGCCACAAGTGAGCACACTGTCCCCTCATTGGTCAGAAGTGTTGTGTTTATGTATTCATGCAACGTTTGGAGCTGGTTAAACTTAAGTGCCAATATTATAGCTATAGCTAGCCTTGACCAGTTTTGTCCCTAGGGACAATCTGTAAGTACGTAGTTCACTAAACCCTTTATACATACCTACATATTTTTATGTGTTTTCATATGCTGTGCAGAGATATGGTCATATGACCAAAATCCACTGGGACACATCTGTATTCCATGTCATCCCACAACTCATTCTGCAGTGTGTTTTCTGCAGTGCGTCGGGTATGTGCTCTGTTGTTTCGGATTACATTCTCACCATGTGAACTGGACCTTGTTTGGTCCACACCAGAGTTCAAATGCATGTTTACACCTTTGCAAATGAAGTGAACTGCCAGAATAAACAGACCATGGTACAATCGAAATGAACCAAACAGGGTAATCAATGACTTTTTTTTGTGCCTTTTGCTTTAAATAGAAAGGAGATGCTGCTTGCCATGCCCCTTCTCCCTTCAAAGACCGTGTTGGTGTGTCACATAGTGCAGACCGGCTTTTTGGGCCAGCAGGAGCACAGATGTGGATCTTTCTTTAATATCTCAGGAACGACTTATGATAGACACTTGATGTTAAGTTCATATGAAAATTCTTTGGAAGAACTCTCATGATTTATTAATTTGGTTGCTATGGTAACCATGGTTGCTAGGGAGAAATTCCACCCTGGGACATTCCACCTGTGGTGTTTACGCACTGCTTCTGCTTCTTTCTTTAATATCTCAGGAACTACTTATGATAAAGAGTTGATGTTTGGCTCATATAAAAGGCCTTTTGAAGGTCTTCCAGGCAATGTTGATTTGATGGCTAGGGTAAACAATGGTTGCTAGGGAAACATTCTTTTTGAATATCTCAGGAACTACTTATAATAGACACTTGACGTTTAGCTCATATGAAAGTTATTTTATATTGAGTAAGTAATAAAAAAGGATTATTTTCTTTCTGTGAAAAAAAGGTTGATTCATGATTCTTCCACCCTGAGACATTCCACCTGCGGAGCTTTACGCACTGCTTCTAGTTTATTTTCAGGTTCTCACTGGTCTAGAACCAAGGAGGTGGGGGATGTTCCCATCTCTGACGGGTTCTTGTTATCTGTAAGAAGTAGCGAATATGCAAATGTGGCTTATACATATTTTGTTGATTTTACCTACCATTCTTGTTAAGGTAGTGGATCTGGAAGTTAATGTTTCTATGTCTCTTCTTGGGCACCCAGCTGAAGTTAATAAACTTCTCTCCCGCAGAGAAGCTGATGTTAGTGGGAGGGGCTAAAAGACAACAACACAGGGAAATCCAAGTACCGGAATCATGGATGTATTAAAACTGTGACGGTAACAAACAGTATAAAGGCTTATACCTCCATCCAGTGTGGTGGCACCCATCTTCATTATGGGGTCTCCATCTCCTGCAGTAGTGCGCCCCCTCAGGTAGAAGCGGTAGTGGCTGTGTCTGTCCAGGCCCTTCAGGGTGAGGTGGGTGACATTTGGGTCATCTATAGCCTCCACCTGCATGGGGTTGTCGTCAGTCTCAACAACTGACCAGAGCACAGCCACAAAAACATTTTATCAGTACTTGATCTTCAACACATTGTTACAACTGACTGATGAGCATCATTAGCAGGTTTTTGACATTTCTCTGGTGATTGATTGTGCCGGGAATGGATTATGTGGTATAACATAGAATAAGACAGTGACATGCTTATTAAAAAATGATTTATGTGCACTGAAAGTTGATCGATAAGAATGAAATGCAAATTGTGCTCACTCTGTTGGTACTGCAGCATATATCCTACGAGGACTCCATTGGGCTGGTTGGGTTGCGTCCACTGAAGGTCCATTTCTGTCTCCGATGGACTGTACAGCATCAGGGACGTGGGAGGACCAGGAACTAACAACAACATAATGGTTTGATTTTTTTTTTTTTTAACTTGGCTCAACAGGCATTATCTTACTATTTTGATCTGCTCTCACCTATTTTCCCAACACATTAACTGCTCAATAATATTGAATCCTGCATCAAGTCCAATCTCTCTCTCTCTCTCTCTTCTCTCCTCTCCTCTCCTCTCCTCTCCTAGCTCTACCCCCATTTTACGCTCACTGTCCTTTCCACTTCTATCTCTCCATTCACCTCCTTTCTTTCATGGTTCACATCTCTGGTGTTAGTGCTTTGACTCTTGGGATTCTGATTCTGCCTTTATTATGATTACTTACTGTCTCCTCGTGCTCTGCAGTTTTTCTCCTATGTGATAATTATTCCTTGTGCTCTCTAGTGCTTCGTCTCAATGAAATAATCTCCTCGTGAAATTCTCTTCCGTGTCAGTTATTCTCTGTGCTTTTACTTTGACATCTGCTCTCTGTGTATTTTCAGTGGCTTTAGTTCCTGTTCACGGGCTTCCGGGAGCACTAGTTACTTCACTAATTGTTTCAAACACTTTTAACTATCACTTTTCCTTCACTGCAGTGCCAGATTGTTAGTGCTGCTATGCCTACTTTCTCATGCCCATGTCTTGTGTTTGCTCTGCTGTTACCTACCCACACAGCCTTTCGTCCTCCAGTTTAGCCTGCTGACTTCTTGATTCTCTGCATGGTATGATTGCCTCCTGTGTTACGGCCCTCTGCTTGATTTACTGGTTTACCTGTTTCATAACTCCCTCACGGACACTGTTGTACCGTACACTGCTCTTCCGGTGTATTCTGACCCATCACCTGGTTCAACGTTTAACCCATCTGTGTATTTGCACCTGGAGGCATTTGCTGTACGGACTAATCCTCTGCTGTATCCTGAACTCTGCTACAATTACAGCTAAGAATAAAGCCTGTTCAGCTTTTACTCCTGTGCCGTTCTCTGCTTTGGGATCTCAGGTTGTACTCAAGGTATTATACTTTCCCTCCTCTCTTTCTCACCTCCCTCTTCAGTATCGAAGGGCAGCGTCTCAGACGGGGGTCCCTCTCCTTTGCTGTTGAATACAGTGATCATCAGGTTGTAGTGGGAGTACGGTCTGAGATCACTGATCACCTTCTTCTCTTCATTGGCCCCAGTCTCTACCACCACAGTGGTCACTGGCTCCCTGACCCTTCGACGTTGGTGGTGGCCCTTGGAGCCAATCCTTGTTAGGTGGAGCTGGAGCCACAAAATTAGAGAGATGACAAAAGAGGAACTGATGGATTAGATTTTAAGTTTAATTTCAGTGGTCTTTTTTTTATTGATTATCAACACTGAACATGACAGTAGCATCAATAGAAAAGGAATTTTGTTTTATAACGACATACACCCACACACATATCCCAAAACATCCATCTGCCCAATCGTTAATAAACAAGCAAATAAACCACAGTGTACATTGTGCCAAATTGTTTACAATACCAAGAAATCTTCTTAAAAAAGAAAAAAATACAAAAAGCTTTAAAAAAGAAAATTTAAAAATCAATACAAATAATAATTAAAACAGACATAAAAAGCTACTCAGAGACCAATGTAGTGGGTTTGTCAAAAAATGTCAAGAAGGGGCCTCACACTTTGTAAAATTTACTCTGCTTTCCTCGGATAATATAACTAATCTTTTCTAGTTTCAGGCAGGCCATAACATCTCTGACCCAATACATGTGGGATGGAGGAGCAGAATCTTTCCCTTTAAGCAGAATAACTCACCGAGCCAATAAAGTAGTAAAAGCCAACAAGTTCAGTTTTGCTTTGGGTAAATGTAGGTCTGGAGCAATACCAAAGATACCTGCCATAATGTTAGGCTCTATTTGATGGTGAACCTGTGATAACATTATATGGTTTACTGATCCTATTCACTGCCCCATTAATTTTTTATGCCAAACCGTGACATATATCTGTTTAAAATGTACTGCAAATTGCAGTTTCTTTCCAAACTGCGACAAGTGCCACGCCTGTTTTTTGGCTGAATGCATCTCCTCTCCACCAATCAGCTCCACGCATAAGTCTCCTTTTTCAAAAAGAACTTGCTTTAATAACTGTCACAGAAATATCTAAAATGTGGGGGTTTGTGTGTAAACTAGCGGACGTTTTGTGTGGAAATGCTCCGCTTTAACGAGCATTAATTAAAGCCAAACGGACCTCTTAAAGGTGTAAAAATGTGTAAAAATGTTTGATTCATGATGTTTTTCATTCAGGTTTTAATTATTAAAGGGGTCATATTGTGCCAAATTACTTTTTATCTACCTTATACAATATACAATTTCTCAATGGCGCAAGATTACAGCTGTATTTCAAAATCACACCAAAAAAAACCCTGATATGCAATGTGACAATTGTTACATCACACAGA
>OMMV01124211.1:0-12203 GCA_900302635.1 Chatrabus melanurus
TTTTTTTTTTTTTTTTTTTTTTTTTTTTTTTTGAAAAATCGCTTTCAGTCAAGGTCACAGGCCAAGGTCAAACCTTTTGGTCCAGTGCTTTAATACAGGAGATATTTAGAACGGTTATTTCGAGGAACTGATTAAAGAAACGCCCACAGTTACTATTAAACACTAACATGAAGTCATCCATCACCTTTCTATTGGTCACATGCCCTTTGATCTCGGGTGACCTTAACAGGTCAAACTCAAGGTCGTAGCTGTTTAACTCAAGAGTTTGCAGCCAGTACGGATTGATGCTGCTTTTATGTGCTATCGGAATTACGGTAAATAAGAGTTGTCGGCTTGAAAGTTGCACATGAACGCTCCTGTGACTTGGAATTTCGAGTAGGAAACTCTGTGATAAATTTGATAGACTGGTTCCTGAGTTGGAGTGACCTTCGACCTTTGGATATGGCGCAGACGAGGACAGTCATTGACATAATAGAAACCTCTATGCATCTCTGTGTAGTCCATGTACATTTATGGTGAAAACGTACCGTTTGTGTGCCGCCAATCTTTTCTATCTGCAACAAAGCACTTGAACGCCACGCACTCGTAATTTTAACTTCTTAAGTGGGAAGTAGGATCACATGTTGTTCCCCGCTGTCGTTTCGAACTGAACTGATTTCGCCACAGAAACGATGATTATGAAAAGAGACGTGAACTGATCTCACCCTCGTTTCTGCACTTTACCCGCCGTGACAGCTGGGAAGGAGCTTAAACGTTCACGCAGTGCGGCCGAGCGTCCATCGGGGGGCGCGCTCTCTACAAGTGGCTTCCTTGAGCTGCTGTTACGCGTCGTGTTCAGAGTTCAATTTTAAGTACTCATTCGGGTGAAAGTCGCAACGTATTGTGGCGGGGGGGTTTTTTTGTTTTTTTTTAGCCCGCGCCTAAGCTTGCTGCTGTGACCGTCGCACACGAGCGCGGCGACGGAGCGGTGCCCAGTAGACACGGACCCACACAGCTGTAAAAACAAAGCGACGGCCACATCGGAGCAGGCGTGTCCGCGAGGGCAGAGAGCCAACCGCACTCAACACGCTGTCAGACACAAAGTGCTTTCAACTGTCCGTCTGTCAGAAAGCTGAGAAAAAAAAAAAAAAATCAAGTACAATAAATTAAATCACTTTTGCCCACTAAACAAACAAACAAAAACAGAAGAGGAACGGCACGACTCTACGAGCTAACATTGGATCAGGGAAGCGTGAAGCTGCAGACTGACAAACGTACAACTGGTTTGTTTGTTTTTTTGTGTGTTGTTTTGGTTCAGTGGACAGGGTTCGACAAACTAAAACACAATAAATACTCTTTCTGAAGAACAAAAGATAGATCTCTTTATCAGCTAAAAGGACACGAGGTAAAAAAAACAAAAACGGGCAGGTCCGTCTGGCAGACCTGATCAGAAGAGGACAGGGAGACCCTTTGGGAATTAAAAAAAAAAAAGACTGTCTATGGCGGATGCCCCTCCCCTTCTTACTTATGGCACTACAGCAACTCCCCATCCACATTTTTCTCGCACACTTTTATCACGTCATTCTTTGTGGGGGGGTTTTTTGTGTGTTTTTTTCTTTACTCTGAACACACAGCGCCCTCTAGCAGTACCTGTTCAACACAGCTGGACTGTTCAGTCCATCGCCTGTCCAATCGCGTTCACTCGTCTTTTTGTGTCAGCATAAAGTGCAACAGTGCTTTTGTTCGCTCGTCTCATGACCCCCCGATAACCCCGAAGGTCAAAATGTCACGGGTCAGCAGGGTCGGGGTCAGGGTTCAAGCTGGTCTCGCTGGTCACGCTGGTGGCGCTGGCGATGCTCTTTTCCTCCGTCTCCTCCTCCTCTTCATCCTCCTCCATCACTTCCCCCACGTCCAGCACCTCGACCTCCTCGTCGTCGTCGTCGTCCTCCAGATCTCCTTCCAGTAAATCCTCGGCAGTCGGATCCTCTCCCTCCTTCACTGCTGCCTGCCGTCCTTCTCTGTGCTGCTCTTTTTTCTCCTCTCTGTCCTCCTCGCCTCGCTCCCTCTGCTGGTAGAGGGCGGCAGTCGTGGGTGGTTTGACCAAGCCCTCCTCGTAGACCTTCAGGATGGCCTCGCACACAAAGCGGTACTGGCTCTGACAGTGAGACGGGCAGACAGACAGGTTAGCCAATGGATTACAATAGACGTGAGCAGCTGGTCAACCAAACCAGAAACGTCATCAACATACGGGTGTCTGGATCATCATGGCCCTCTGGTCCCTCATGGTCCTGACAATATCTAGAGGATACACTGGCTGACCACACTCCATTAGACACAGCGCCGTCTCCATGGTGA
Source organism: Chatrabus melanurus (assembly GCA_900302635.1). Lineage (NCBI taxonomy): Eukaryota > Metazoa > Chordata > Actinopteri > Batrachoidiformes > Batrachoididae > Chatrabus > Chatrabus melanurus. Next base: position 2,335 of record OMMV01124211.1, read on the forward strand.
TCAGCACCCCGGTTCGTCCAATCCCAGCACTGAAAAAAGCAGTAGGGACAGAAAAGGTCAATTCAATTTAAAAGTCCAAATGACGCGCAACAAATCAGAAAAAGTTGGGATAATATGGAAAATGAATTAAACTCAGTGATTCTTATGTTTACTTCGACTTCTTTTTCATTGCAGACAGAATGAACCCAAGATATTTTGTGTTTTTTTCTGGTCAACTTCATTGCATTTGTCAATATACATCCATTCTTGCATTTAAGGCCTGCAACACATTCCAAAAAAAGTTGGGATGCAAAACCATTTACCATTTTATAATGTTGCCATTCCTTCTCACAACACTTAAGGCGTTTTGGCATTGAGGATATAGGAGATGAAGCGTTTCAGGTGTTATTTTGTCCCATTCTTCCTGCAAACACGTCTTAAGGTGTGCCACAGTACGGGGAATTCGTTGATGCATTTTTCGTTTCAAAATTTTCCACACATTCTCTACAGGGGACAGGTCAGGACTGCAGGCAGGCCAGTCCATTACCCGTATCCTCGTCTTCCACAGCCATGCCTTTGTAATGTGTGATGGTCCAACCCAGATGCCTCCGAGCCCAGACATGTCAACGCCGCTTCTGGTCAAGGTTAATATGAGGCTTCTTTTTTTTGCACAGTAAAATTTTAAGTGGCATTTGTGAATGTAACTTCATATTGTAGGTTTCCCAAAGTAATCCCATGCCCATGTGGTTATATCAGCTATTGATGAATGATTGCTCTTGATGCAGTGGCGGTCTGAGGGATGAGAGATCACGGGTGTTCAGCTTAGGCTTGCGCCTTTGCTCTTTACACACTGAAATTCTTCCAGATTCCTTGAATCATTTAATGATATTATGCACTATAGAGGGGGAAATATGCAAATCCCTTCCAGTCTTTCTTTGAGAAACATTGTTTTTAACATTTCAATAATTTTCTCACGCCTTTGTTGACAAACTGGAGGTCCTCTGCCCATCTTTGCTCCTCAAAAACTCAATATTTTATGGATGCTGCTTTTGTACCAAATCATGATTACAATCACCTGTTGGAAATAACGTCATTATTTATTCATTTATTTATTTTTTTAACCCCATTACTAGCCTTAAATTGCCCCATACCAACTTTTTTTGGAATGTGTTGCAGGCCTAAAATTGAGGATGGATGCATTTTAAATGAAATTAAGTTGACCACACAAAACATGAAATATCTTTGGTTCATACTGTCTGCAATGAAATAGAAGTCAAAGTCAATGTAAGGATCACTGCTTTTTTTATTTATTTTTTTTATTTGCATTTTCCATACCGTCCCAATTTTTTCTGATTTGGGGTTGTAATTAAATATGCAGTAATATTGTCATTCTTCAATAAAATCTGCATACATTATTAGTGTTTTAGAACACATTTCTTATTTTAAAAAGTGTACGCGTCATCCTTTCATAACCAGGAAGTGCAGAAAGCTTCACTTCACACCTCTCAGGTTTTAACCCCTGCTCTGTGGACAAACGCAATAGTGAAGTCATTGTGAACTGAGTGGAACATAATCATGCCTGGATCTGGTGGAAAGCGTTGTATTGCAGCAAACCACACAAGGACGGCTTGTTTTTGTCCAATTTTCCAAAGGACTGTCTTATCAGCACAGCAGACTCAAACTGCAGACAACGAGGGCTGAATAAGTACAGCATGGTGTGTGTCGCGGCAACTCTGAAGAGCGCAGTTTTGAGCCCAGACCACAAGTGATGGCAGAGTTTGGAATTGAGATAAAAAAGACGGTTATTGTTGAAGCCAGGTTCTGTTCCAACCAAGTTTCCGTGATCTGCTTCAACTTCTGCTGGCAGCCAACAGCCGCCAGTCTGCGGAGCGTTTTCATAGAGGGAGAAAAAGAGTGAACACTAATTCTTTATTGAATAATAAACAGGCTTCTACCGCCTCGTTTCCCCTTTATACTGTATAGAATGTGTACAACAGGAAGTTAATAAGAAGTAATTATATATGTGTGTGTGTTCTGCACAGTTTGTGAACCGGTGCTATGTAGAGATTTTTTTTTTTTTTTTTGGTTCCTCCTTAATCTGACCACCATGTCACAACCCCGGGATGTTCACAGTCTGAATCAGTCGTGTCCTCGTGTCTGATGTCTAAATCAGACTCTCCATTGGAAACATAAGGCTAATTTCTTCCATGCTGCTGTGACTCTGAGCCAGTGCGAGGTGGTACAACTTTTTACGTCAGTGATTAAAGAAAGCCAACTCTCAGCGGGAGTTTAACGGTAAATATATAAATATGAAAATTTAGCCGTAAATCTCAATTGCCTGAACCCATATATGGATATTTGCTTTTTTTTTTTTTGCATACCTGAGCAGAACTTGTGAATGTTTGGGAAAATACATTTTGTGTCACGTGCACTTTAAGCCCTGCTGGAGCCGATCGCATCTATGGGCGTCACCACAGTGAGATGTACGAATCTGTAAAATCAGGTTTTATAGTTTAAATAGAAGACGAGTGGCCTCATACCTGCAGTGGACCACCATGGGCTGGTCCTGTCCTGCCCGTTTTGTCCGGACCAGAGCCACGAAGTCCAGAAAATCAGTGGAATCATCAGGAACACCGTGGTCTGGCCAAGCCAGATACTGGATCTGGGTCAGCTCTCTTTGCTGCTCACTCTGAACACATGAACAATGAAATGAACTGAGTAAAGATATCTTTACCTGCTGCCAAATTATAGCTTTTTGAAGTCTGGGAAAGACACTGGTGGGATTCATCCTGGCACACTGGCTCAAGGGGGGGGGGGAAACAAAACAGCTCTTTGGATATCAGTCACAATTTGATCCCCAAATTGGTTTTGGTGTGGGTTGGCATGTTTTATGAAGCAGAGTTTCCAAAAAAATAAACGGCCGTAAGTTGAAACAAGAAGAGATCAAGCTCACAAAATGAGACTCCCCGCTCTGCCATACTAGCTGCTTGCCATCTGTGGTAGTAAACCTTATGTGATAAAATACCCGTATTAATAAACTGGTTAACCTCTGTATATGTAATTAACAATAACAAGTATGATGCAGAAGAACACAACAAAAGTCCAATTACCTCCTGTTCAAGATGTAAGACCAGAATTATTTTCCTTCACACACATCTTCACATGGTGTGCTACCATTGTGTGAAGCTCCAGTGAAATCCACCAAATGACTTAGGAGGATACAAGATTCATGGACAGACAGACAGGACGGAAGGATGAAATGGAGAATAATTTTTTCATTCAAGAAAACAGATCAAATCTAGGCTAGAGTCTCCCATGCGCCTTCTGGCAAACTGTAGCTGAATTTTCACATCTTTTTAAGAAAATCCTTCTCGGTGCCACCATCAAGCTATATAACTGGTGATGCAACAGTCCAAAGTTTCACTATGCACAGTTTCTCCAATCACAGCCACTTAAACTGACAACTCCTTCAGCGTCGTCATGGGTGGCTTCCCTCACTCGCCTCCTTCTCGCACAATCAATGAGTTTTTGAGAACAGATTTACCATACAGTACCATACCGTTTGTGTTTCTTAATGAGTGATGTAAATTTAGTCCAAGACATATTCAGTGACTTGAAAATGTCCATGTGTCCATCCCCTGACTTGTCTCAAGAACCCTGGCTGTAAAAGTTATGATATGTATCCAAAATAATGCTAATAGTTTGTCCAATTACTTATGGGCTCTAAGTTGAGTGATATTCTGGACGCAGGTCTTGTATGAGCTCTATATCCAGATCATAGTAACCTAAATTTACCCGGCTGTCGGTTGAGCTACTTAAGTATACTAAGTGCAACAAAACAAACAAAAAAACAACGGGGGTGCAGGAGTGGTTTTAAAGCTACGTTTGCTTGCCTTTTATCCCTTGAAGTCTTTAAAGAAATGAGAAAAAAAATGCATTTGCATCATTGAAACATCAATCACCGTATGTAAACAAATGTGCATATATACAAGATTTTTTTTTAATTGACATCCAATTTAAATTCAAGGTCACGGCCGCATTTGCTTTTTCTAAACTATGTATACAAATTGGTATTTTTGCAGGAGAACAAAGGTCCAAATCTTTAGGGTCCTGGAGATGCTGTCTTATGGTATGGTCATGAGAGTCTGAGGCTAACCAGTGACCCAAGACGACAACTGGAAGTCTTGGGTACCAGGTCTCTTCAGAGGCTCCTTGTGTACAGATGGAATCCCGTTGCGTCAAACGGACAGTTACTTGGGGAGACTTAGATGAGGAGGATCACTTGCATCATGATGGATTGTCAGTTACAACATTTTGGCCATGTGGCACATTTCTCTGGGCACGATCCAGCAGGCGGGTGCCTCAGTGTTGAGGACCCCAGCAGCTAGAGAATGCCAAGGACCAGTTTTCTGCCTGGGGGTGATGGGGGGGGTTGGCATACGGGAACCAGGGTGGTTCCATGGCGTGGTGGATGTGGCGACATGTAGCATCAGGGCATTCAATTCAAATATTCTGAAAAATAAAATCATTACTCAAAAATATTTACAACAAAAACTTTGAGCTTGAGGAAGACCCACAAGTTCAGGGCTTGCGAATAAGGCGTGCCTGATTGCCCGGGGTAAGTAGAGAGCCACGTCGGGCAAGATGATCAAAAGCCAAACTGGCTCGAATGGACAAGTGTTTAAAAGAAGAAGAAGAAAAAATATATATAAAAACATTTTTGTGGCGCTAACACACTGTGGCACAGCTCATGAAAGCAACTAGGAGTGAGACATCTCATTTTCTTCTCATTTTGTTAAGAGGTGCACAAGTGCAGTTCTGTGATGGGCAGTCCTGAGAATATGGCAACGCCAACGTTGCCTGAGAGTTTGTGTGGCGGTAGAGGATGTGGGCGAGATGCTGACCATGTTTTGTGCGGTTTGTCGCAAGTTTCAGAGCAACGCGGATAAAACGAAGTTGCTTTTCCAAAAAGGTGTTGTGCAGAGCTCTGCCTGCACGTAGAGCGGGAAAACGCACAGTTAAAGCGGAAACTAGCAGACATCAGAATGATTTTTAGGGCAAAATGCAGCTTGAAAACAATGTCTAATTAAAACTCTCTAATTTTGAGGGAAATAAACCTTTTGTATGCATGGAAGATGTTTTAGATATTTTATTTCAACTCGTGAAAAATGGGAGCAACAACAAAAGTGCTGCGTTTCTATTTTTGCTGCGTATAAGTAAAACAATTTGCATATTAAATTAATGCAGTCAAATACATCTCTGACCCACTGGACCAACAAAGCAAGTGGAAAAAAAACAACAAACCTTAACGATGACCCCTGAAGTTACTTCCACGAAATATCAAGAACCCATTAAAGTGCAAAAACTACAAACGTACAACAACGGTGTCAGCGTCACAATCAAACCAAGCTCGCTTCTCCTCTCTTTCAAGTTCCCGTTGTCGTACTTTCTGGTCTTCTCACCCTCTATTTGGAGGCGCTCTGCTTCAACACTGTGACTGACTGAGCTGGCTGAGTTGCCATGGCAACCTAATCCCACTACATGGCCCGCATGTAGCAGCGAAAGCCAGAAAAAGAACAGCCTACACCGGTTGCTACGGCAACACACCTCCTCTGGGCTGCAGCGGCTCATCCTTCAGACAGTGGTCCCTCTCTCTGCTACCACCCAGCCTCTTCTTCATCCCTCTCTCTCTCTTTCTACTCCTCTAACAGGTGCACGCCCTCTCATTCCTTCCTCTCAGGATTTAGTCCCGCTCTTACTCTCTTTCCCCCCCCTTCCTAGGATTTCTTTTCTTTGTCCTCCTGCGACGTCACGGTGCGTGTACGTGACTTGTGTGGACGCACGGCTTGGATACCTGCGTGTGCATGAGGGTGATCTCCCGGACCAGGAAGGCAGAGCTGCCCTCTTCGGTGTGGCACGTTACAGTAAAGTCTCCGTAGGTGGCGCTGCTGTCTGGGTTAGGCCAGTACTGGTGACACTTCACCTGTAAACATGGACAAAAATCTCCATGAGGAAAAAAAAATTGTTTAACGCATTAGAACCAATGTTCTTCACTCAATCTGGACCAGCCTTCCCCAGAGGTTAAAGGTCAGGTTCTGATGCAGTTTGCATCATTTTCATTGGACAACATATTTACATCAGCTTTTTGTAAGTCTGATCTGATAGCTGCGTTTACATGCTTTTGATGTGAAATTCCTCTGCGTCAGGGTAAGCATTTCCACAAAGTGGGTGTAAACAAAACATTGCTACGGGTGAAACAACCGATCTGTGAGAAAGCTCACAACACGACACCCTCCGCTGCACCATGCCAGCTGCTTGCATGTACTACATACTGTATCGGTGGCAGTGAAGTGTTTGTGATGAAAAACATGAATCAATGAACGCATCAGTCTGCTCACATTGTTCCACAGCGTGCCAGATGCAGCGGCACACAGCACCAGTGCGTGCTCCCAGACCTGACCTTTGTTCACTCACACACACACACACACACACCTGATACCATCTCTGAAATCATGTGACGGTGTTCATATCAGCGCCTCCATCAGTGTGCATCTACTGTGTCATGCAGATTAATAAATATTCACATAAGTCAGCATTGATAGGACACATTTGCGTTACGTTGTCACGAGAGATGGATTGAGAAGTCTTTGGACTGCCTGCTCTGTGGCACAGATGCAGGACCGAACACCCGACCCACATGTGAGCTTAACGTGTTTTCTGATCGAAAAGACTTTGTAGAATGGAGTTGTGCGTTGATGCAGTGCCTCAGTCAAAATGTCAGAAGACCACAACTCTGCACAGCTTTGCAAAAAATCCAGAAAAATGTACAGAGAAGTGATCAGAAAAAGTTTCTTGCAGAGAACGGTTTCCGTGTGACTGCAGCAGCGTCACATCAAGAAAATAAAGAAAAAAACCCATCAGGATTACAGCAGCTGAGGCTCGCGATAGCTGTGATATTATCATAGGTGTGCTCCAGACGTTGCTCCTACGACAGACACCACGGACCATAAATGGAGCACTTGTGACCGATGAGAGGACAGACGGTGTGCTCATATGTGGCTTTTATTTCCATGTTTTCGTTCGGTCAGAAACACTGAAGTGTGAAAAGTAGACGGAACAAATCGATAAGTGCAGCATGACGGCTCCAGGCCCAAATAAAAACACTTTCAGTCCGTTTACACATAATTCTTTCAAAATCCAAGCAAAGACACAGATGTTCTTAAAAGAATTTAAGTCGTGTTTGACTTCACAGTAAGAAAGCATCCAATCATTTTGACGGTTAGTCGGGCTCCGTGGATCAGTCACACCTCAGGAACTCACAGCCGAACTGAGCGGCAATACTTCTGGTTGAGGTTTTTTGAAAAATTAGGGACACATTAATCGACAATGAAATCGTGTTTGAGCGCAAGTCGACTCTACATACCCGCCCCCTCTCGACCTGTGTTGTAAGCATGACCACAACAGAAGAGCCCTGTTCCCAGGTCATCTGCCAAAAGTCAGGACAGGTGTTGGGCAGCGGGCCCTGGCACGCTATGTAGCGGTTTATCAGGCTGGACGCTGGAATCTCCATCTACAGAGAGACACAGAGTGAAAAATTAACATTTATCTTTACTGTTACATAAAACATTACAGACTGTAATTAGAAGACAAGAAGAGAAAACGACCATTTACAACAGAAAACGTGTAGCAGATTGTAAGTAATCACAGTACATGCAGTACATAGGTTAATATGTACAAACCCCCCCCCAGACTGAACAGGGAAGTATTTTAACGGTCCAAGGACCAGTGCAGCATATTGGTTCTGAAGGGCGCTGCTGCAGTGGGAGGGGCCAGATACGGGTTCATCTGCTATTTTTCTTCACACGGGTGTTTGTGAATGAACGCGAGCTCAGAACCGGTGGGCGTGTTAAATATTCGTTATCGCCTCAGTCAGTCACGTCGCTCTTCTTCACAGCTTGTGACAGCTGTGTGCGTGACAAAAAATATATATATTTCACCACAACGGAGGGACGCTTCTGTCCAGCAACAGACGCACGGGGGTTTTACAGTCAAGTTCATTGGCGTTGATGCCGACGTCTCAAACATCATCTTTTGCACGAATGTTTTTAAGTTTGATTTTGCAACAAATTGACAAAACAGTCGCACGCCATTTAAGGCCGATCTTAAAACATTTATTTCCTGTTGCTTATAACTAGCGTGTGGTTTTATCTCATCTTCTTTATATTTGTTGGTTTGGACGCCATGTTTTTATTTGGCGTTTGAATTTGGACTTCTTATGATATTTAGATCATTTTATTGTGATATTTTCAGTGTTTGTACTGTGGAGAGCACTTTGAAATGGAAGTGTGAAAAATCTATTTTATTCTTATCATAATTATTATTACATACTGACGACTCATATGAAGTCTGTCCGGAAAGTATCCGGCCATTGTGACTATCTGGAGATCCGGTCTTGCGGTCTTGAAGGAAGTTGACAGGCACTCACAGAGGACTGTACTGTGCACGCGTGACGAGCCACACTCCTGTGGGACTGCCAGCTTTACTGCCAGAGTGTGGTTACTGTGCGAGCGTTGCACTGCCCGGTCTGGCCCGTTACTACAAGATTCGTTTGTGGAAACTATTTGAATGATGAGGGCGGCTTCTGGGGTTGAGTCGATGAGTAAAGCCCAGATAAAATTGTGGTACAGGTGCTTCAAGGATGGCCGGGAATCTGTTGAAAATGATCCACATTCTGGAACACCTCCGAGAAACGGAAAACCCAAAAAATGTTGAATGTATACAGGATGCGATCAAGGAAAACTGGTGACTGGCGGTGCAAGAATTAGAAGATCTCGGGGTTCCGCGGATTCGTGTTACACAGATTTTAACGGAGGATCTTTGCACGAAACGTGTGCCCGCAAAGTTTGTTCCATGCTTCTGTGACAAAAGCAGATGGAATTTTGTGCTGAGGTTTGCAGAGGACTTGGATCAAACTGTTCATGATTATCCCCATTTCCTCAAACGAGTCAAAACGTGCACATTAGGTTCATGCTCCTTTCATTGCCCTGAACCAGGGCTTCGTCTAGACCTGGAGTTGGTCCCTCAAGCGTCAAACTGTGGCTGCTCACTGGTCCTAATGGCATCCAACTATAATGAGAATGAGTTAAATACACTGAATGACAAATAAGGGTTCTTCTTCTTCTTCTGACCAGAGAGGAGTCATGGGTCTATGGTTACGACCGTGAAACAAAGGCCAGTCTTCCCAATGGAAGCAGCTTGGTCTCTACTTCCAAAGAAGGTGCGGCAAAGACGGAGTAATATCACGGCCGTGTTGACGGTGTTTTTTTTTTTGGTCATGCCAAGTGTCTTGTCCACCATGAATACAGTCCCCCGGGCCAAACCAAAATGAAGGCGTACTACATCAAAGTTCTTCACTTAGTACAGTGGATAACCATGACAACTGTGCCTTTTATGACTAAAGCAGGAAATTTCTACCACAGTTGGTACATACCATAAGGTTTATTTTCAGATGTGGAGGCAAGTTGGATTTGACCTGCGAGGACCACGAGAGGTCAATGAAGGATTACACAGGATTAATAAATGGAATAGTTTTGACTGTGTTGAATGTTTGGTCTCCAAAGAAAAGGTCAAACAAGGTCAACATCCATTAGATTCTATGACATATGTTTCCCCGTAACGTGATAACTAAGCATAACAGATGGTGCAAACTATTCCTTTTTAAAACTCTATTAGCTCAACCAGTAATTTGCATCACTTTTTACCAAAATTGGAGCAACTTTAATTTTTGACCCCTGTACAAACTGAAATTGTCCTTTGTCACCATTTTTGCTGTTTTTACCCCATAACTCCACAATATTCAGTCATAGATTGTCCAAACTATTCCTTTTTAG